>PVLC010040804.1:0-13683 GCA_004027655.1 Graphiurus murinus
TATATTACACAGTTTTGTGATCTCTATATCCGTTAATGGACACCTAGGCTGGTTCCATAATTTGGCTATTGTAAATTGTGCTGTTGTAAACATTGATTTGCATGTATTACTGTAATAATCTAATGTCACTTCCTTTGGATAGATATCTAGGAGTGGTGTCTCTAGGTCATATGGTGATTCTATTCCCAATCTTCTGAGAAACCTCCACATTGATCTACATAGTGGCTATACTAGTTTGCAGTCCCACCAACAGTGTATAAGAATTCCTATTTCTCCACATCGTTGCCAGCATTTATTTTAATTTGTGTTCTTGATGACTGCCATTCTAATTGGAATTAGATGGAATTGCGGCGTATTTTTGGTTTGCATTTATTTCCCTGATTGCTAATGATGTTGAATATTTTTTTCACAGTTATTGGCCATTTGTATTTTTTTGCTTGAGAAGTATATATTTAGTTCTATTGCCTATTTTTTGTTTGGGTTGTTAGTTTTTTTAGTAGTAAGTCTTTTTTTATTAAATTTTTTTTTAATTGGTGCATTATAATCATACATCTTTGTTAGGTACAAGCTGATAAAGGCATACATGCACACATTTCTCATTTAACCATTCCCCAATTCCCGCTCCACTCCCTCGCCCTCCCTCCTTCTCAAGTTCAGTTTAGTGATTGACTTTGATATGTTTGTGAAAGTACATCATGTGCATTAGTGTGTCCCCCCTCCCCCCATCACCTTCCATTAAGTCAACTTCTTTGCTCACCTAAGGTTTCTCCATCTTCATCTGGAGGCCCTCTTATGTCCCATTTTCTCCCTAGCTTCCACATATTAGGGAGAACATACAATTTTTTACTTTTTGTGACTGACTAATCTCACGTAACATAATGTTTTCCAGTTCCATCTATTTGCCTGCAAATGACATGATTTTGTTCTTCTTTATGGCTGAGTAAAATTCCATTGTGTACATATTCCATAGATTTGTAATCCATTCATCTGTTGATGGACATCTTGTCTGGTTGCATAGTTTGGCAATTGCAAATTTTGCAGCTATAAATATAGATACATGTACATCGGTCTGGTAGTTTGGTTTCCATTCTTTTGGGTAGATACCCAGAGGTGGTATTGCTGGATCATACAGTAGGTTCATTCCCATTCATCTAAGGATCCTCCATACTGTTTTCCAAAGTGGTTGCACTAATTTGCAATCCCATCAACAATGTATTAGGGTTCCCACTTCTCCACACCCTTGACAGCATTTGTTGTTGTTTGCATTCTTGATGAACCTCAACAGAGAGCCCACAGAGTGGGAGAAAATTTTTGCCAGCTATACCTCTGATAGAGGACTAATATCTAGAAAATACAGAGAGCTCAAGAAACTCACAGCTAAGAAAACAAATAACCCAATCAAAAAATGGGCAAAGGATCTAAATAGACACTTCACAAAAGAAGAAATACAAATGGCCAATAAATGTATGAGGAAATGCTCAACATCATTAGCAATCAGAGAGACGAAAATGAAAACTACCTTGAGATTTTACCTAACCCCAATCAGAATGGTAAGTCTTTTAAGTTTTTTGTATGTTCTAGATATTAGTCCTTTATCAGAGGGTTAGGTAGTAAAGATCTTCTCTCCTTTTGTAGAATCTCCCTATAGACTCTTGATGTTTTTATTTGCTTCACAGAAGCTTTTTAATTTAATATCATCTCATTTACTAATTCTCAGTTTAATTTCCTGAGCTTTTGGGGTCTTATTGAGAAACTTTCTAATAGTACCTATGTGTTAGAGTATTGTTTCTTGTCTTAAAGTGGTACTTGAAGCCTGAAATTAAAGAGTTGAATTTAACTTCTCCCTTCCCCTCATCCTCACATCCAGTCCATCCCCTGGTCTTATATTTTCTGCTTCTAAAATATCTCTTCAGATTTAATCACTTGTTTTCCGCCACCACTAACTTAGTCAGCCACGATCATCTTTATTGACTTTATGACTACAACCTGTTCCCTTTTATCTTCACATTTTCACTTCTCTGACCTCTAATCCACTGCCCATAGTAGACTTTGAAAAACACAAATTATATTATAACTTTATGCTTTCCTCAATCTCTCCTGACTTATACCTCTTCCCTAGAGTATATGGTGCCTTCCCATTGTAAATAAAATGAAAACTCATTATCATAGGTTATGTGCTATGAACCACCTGCCCATGCATTATCTTGAAATTAATCGTTTGGTTTATACATTTATATCAGAAGTATTGGGGCTACGGTGTAGCTCAGTAATCGAGAAAATGCTTAGCATATGTGAGACCCTATGGTCAATCTCTGACACCCAAAACGCGCGCGCATGCACACACGTACTTAATAACTCCTCATGATAGAATTTGGTATAGATGTATAGATGGTACAAAAGAATATTAAGCAAGAAACAAGGTACTTGCTGTGATGGAGTATATAATAATTAGGGGAAAAGAAATAGTTGTATATTTCATGCAAAGATCTAAAAATATAAATGTGATAGTACATTAATGGGTGGCTACTTTAGATTATATCATGAAAGTTCTCTCTGAGGATGTTTACACTCAGGTGTGAATAACAAGGAAATAGTTTTGAAAAAATCAGTTTGAAGAGCATTCCAGGCAAAGAGAACAGACAGTAAAACATTCCTAAATTGGGACTGATTTTGATCTTTAGTAGGGAAAGGAAGAAAGCTCATACAGGAAGATTATTATTGGATGAGTAGTTAGTATACAGGGGATCAGAGATGAGAATAGAGCTAGATCAGTTGAAACTATAGAGTAAGAAAGTTGGAAATTTTTCATCATCATAAGTTATAAGAGGGTTTTAGTCAAGAGGGTAACATAATCTGATTATTTTTATTCTAATCCATTGGCTACTATTTGAATTTAAAAGTAAATGCTGCTATGGAAGAGTATACAAACTGTAAATGTCACAATCCTACCCAGTGATCCTGAGGGAGAGGTTGCAGTAGGGGTAGTTAAGAGAATATTTCAGGAAAGAAATGAGGTAGAAGAAATTGAAGAGGAGGAAGAGGAAGAAAGTGAAGGGGGGAAAGAAGGTCAAATGAGGAAGACAATGGTGAAGAGGAGGAGGAGGAGGAAGAGTGGAAGGAGAATGAGGAGAAAGGGGAGGAGGAAGAGGATTATTGATGTAGATGGGGGAGACAGGGGTAAAGAATGAGAGGTAGTGGTTCAGGAGAGGAATCAAGAATAATTGTATTGCTGGATCATATGGTAGGTTCATTCCCATTCGTCTGAGGATCCTCCATACTGTTTTCCAAAGTGGTTGCACTAATCTGCAATCCCACCAACAATGTTTTAGGGTTCCCACTTCTCCACACCCTTGCCAACATTTGTTGTTGTTTGTGTTTTTGATGATTGCCAATCTAATTAGGGTTAGATGAAATCTCAAGGTAGTTTTGATTTGCATCTCTCTGATTGCTAATGATGTTGAACATTTTCTCCTACATTTATTGGCCATTTGCATTTCTTCCTTTGTGATGTGTCTATTTATATCATTTGCCCATTTTTTAATTGGATTATTTGTTTTCTTAGCTATGAGTTTCTTGAGTTCTCTGTATGTTCTAGATATTAGTCCTCTATCAGAGGTGTAGCTGGCAAAAATTTTCTCCTACTCTGTGGGCTCTCTGTTGAGGTTCTTGATAGTTTCCTTTGCTGCACAAAGCTCTTAAGTTTAATGAAATCCCATGTATTGATCTTCCTTAGAGTTGATTGTGCCTTTGGGGTCTTGTTGAGAAAGTTTTTATCTGTGCCTATGTGTTGAAGTGTTGGGCCTATGCCCTCTTCAAGTATAGCTGCAAGGTCTCTGGCCTGACTTCCAGGTCTTTGATCCATCTTCAATTGACTCTTTTGAAGGGTGAGAAAGTAGGGTTTATTTCCATTTTCCTGCATATGGTTAACCAGTTTTGCCAACACCATTTGTTGAAGAGGCTATCTTTTTTCCAGTGTATATTTTTGGCTCCTTAGTCAAAAATCAATTTACTGTAAGTGTGTGGGTTTGTTTCTGAGTCTTTTATTCTGCTCTATTGGTTTATGTGTCTGTTTTTGTGCCAATAGCATTCTGTTTTTATTACTGTGGTTTTGTAGTATAGTTTAAAGTCAAGTATTGTGACACCTCCTGCATGGTTCTTGTTGCTAAGAACTACTTTGGCTATCCTGGGCTTTTTGTTGTTCCAAATGAATTTAAGGACTGATTTTTCTATGTCTGCGAGGAGTGACCTTGATAATTTAATGGGTATCGCATTGAATCTGTAGATCGCTTTTGGGAGAATGGCCATTTTGATGATATTTATTCTGCCTATCCAAGAGCATGGAAGATCTTTCCATCTTATAAGGTCTTCTTCGATTTCTTTTTTAAACTTTTTATAGTTTTCCTTATAGAGATCTTTTACCTTCTTGGTTAGATTTTTTTCCTAAGTATTTTATTTTGCTGGGTGGAATTGTTTTCTGGAGTTCTTTTTCAGTGGATTTATGGTTGGCATATAGAAAAGCTTCTGATTTTTTAAGATTGATTTTGTATCCAGACACTTTCCTGAATTTGTTGTTCAGCTCTGTAAGTTTTTTGGTTGACTTTGGTGGGTCTTAAAAGAATAAAAACCAAACTATCAGACTGATGCATGTGTATCTATGTTTATAGCCTCACAATTCACAATTGCCAAACTATGGAAACAGCCACGATGTCCATCAACAGATGAATGGGTTACAAAACTATGGGATATGTACACAATGGAATTTTACTCAGCCATAAAGAAGAACAAAACCATGTCATTTGCAGGGAAATGGAGGGAACTGGAAAACATTATGCTAAGTGAGATTAGTCAGTCACAAAAAGTAAAAAATCGTATGTTCTCCTAATATGTGGATGCTAGGGAGAAAGTGGGACATAAGAGGGACTTTAGAGGAAGAAGTAGAAAACTCAAAGGTGACTTAACTGAAGGTGATGGGGATCAGGGGGAGGCAAACACCCTAATGCACATGATGTATTTTCACAAACATATCAAAGTTATCAAAGTCAATCACTAAACTGAGCTTGAGAAGAAGGGAGGGGGAGGGAGTGGGGTAGGAATTGAAGAAGGGTTAAATGAGAAATGTGTTCATGTATGCCTTTATCAGCTTATACCTAACAAAGATGTATGATTACAATGCACCAATTAAAAAAAAAGTATAAGTGTATGATTTGGGGTCCAGTAACTGAATGGATGGAGGATTGAGACTGGGGAGATGAGAGGAGAAGTAGGTTTAAGAGTAGTGCAGAGGACTAAGAGTTCTGTTTGTTTTGAGTTTAAGTTTAGATGCTTATTAAGCATCCAAGAGGATATATTGTTCTCTGGGAGATTTGGAATAAGTCAAAGATTTGGAGACCATAGACATTATATGGTTTGTATCTGGAATGAACTCCATAAGCTCATGTGTTAGGCAACATAGCACTGTTCGAGGTAAAATGATTGTTTCATGAGAGCTCTGATCTCCTCAGTTAATTCATCTGTTTGATGGATTAATTATTTGAATGCGTTTATTGGGAGGTGGTGATAACTACAGGCAGGTAGGATATGTCTGGAAGAAGTCACTGGGGACTGTGTCTATCCCTGTCTCTTTCTCTGCTTCCTGGCTGCCATAAGCTGAGCAGCTTCCCTCTGCCATGCCTTCCACCATGATATCTCCACCTTGGAGCCAGCTGAACATGGACCAAATCCTCTGAAACCATAAACCAAAATAAATCTTTCCTCCTATAAATTCTTGTCAGATATTTTGGTCACAGCAACAAAAAACTGACGCAGGCATATATAATAAATTCTCTCTGTCCCAAAATGGGAAGAAACTTGTTGGTCTTAAGATGCTAGATCAGTTTAAATTGGTGTTACCATACTGGAGTATTCCTACAGATTTCTCAGAAAATTTTTTTATTTTCATATAAAGACCTATAATTAAAACCCAACTCCTAAATAAGATGTAATTTGAAGACCACTTTATCCTGTGAGTTTGAATCTTCTACAAGCTAAAAAGGCCTAAGTCTATATCAACATTCCCCATGTATAACATAGTTTTCACATTCCAATCTCTTGGTGGGTGTTGCTTTTCACTGAATGCATATAGTTTGTCAATCTCCCATTAATATTTCCCTCCCCCTGCCCCAGATCTTGCTTATGTCTCTGATGTGGTGTGATCTATAGAGAATGGTGGGACATACTTGTGTTGCTGTGGGGTGTCCCCGTGCTGCTCTACCTTTCATTCCTGAGACATCACTAATTCTACAGATGTAACAGCTGCTGCTCTTCAGTCAGGACTCACCATATAGTGACCTTCCAAGATCATAGCATAAAAAAATTAGACATATATTGATATCCTAATTCTGATAGATATGATTTGGACCAAACTACTTAATCACTGTGAGCTTCAATATTCTAATTTCTAAAATGGGAGTAGCAATACCCACCTCATTAAAATAAATGAGATGATATATAAAAGAAGCCAAGAACCTGGCAGATGCTCAGTACTGGTCACCACTGCAGCTCCTGCTCCTGGTCATTTTATTTTGCCCTACTAGTGTCCAACTGTCTAGGCATGAATGCATATTCTTTTTTTTTTTTTTTTTTTTCTTTTTGCGGTACTGGGAATGGAACTCAGGGGCATTCTACCTCCGAGCTATACCCCCAGCCCTATTTTTTATTCTTTATTTTGAAACCGAGTCTCACTAAGTTGCGGAGTGCCTCACTAGGTAGCTGAGGCTGACCGCGAACCCGGATCCTCCGGTCTCAGCCTCCCGAATGCTGGGATTACAAGTGTGCGCCACCACGCCCGGCTGAATGCATATTCTTGTCAGGTCAATTGCTTGTGGTAAAATTATACTATAAAAGCATTTAATTTGTATTTTATTATTTTAACAACTTACACTATAATAATTTTTATTTGAAATTTCAGAATCATTATAAATCATCCAAGGGTAATTTTTATGTTATATAACTTTGATACTTTCCCTGCTAATACCATGTATCTTATGTGTATTCAGATTCTAAATATCTTTTCAACAATTATTTGCTAAGTAAGCAATATGAGCCAAGCTGTGAATTAGGCACAGTGAATATGATGATAATCAAAACCACAAAACACTTAAGGTTGCATCCTTGTGGTGTGAAACAAGTCATTAAAAATAAGCAAGACACATCAGGTGGTGATAGTTAATCAGATAATTAAATAGGGTGATATGAAGAGAATGATTAGGGGGGTGGTTCCTCTTTATAGACAATGATCTTAGAAAGTTTTTATAGGAATTAAAATTTACAGTGAAACTAAGTGTATAGCGATAAAGTGAACTTCCCCTCCACCCTCTGAAGTTTTGATAATTAAACTGCATGAAATAAACTCATAATTGAGATTAATAGGAGAAGAGGCTTATAAATTAAATTATATCTACAGGGGCATCACAACAAAGTGAATACTTTATAAACCAATGAAGCTTATATACTTTTAACCTAGGAAAAAAGGCAAGTGGGAGGATTTAGGAAATTTAGAAGAGAGTAAATGATTTTTAGGGAAGGTGAGTGGGCCCAAAGAACAGGTAATAACTTGTGACAAAGTCCATCTGGACTTTGAGCATGGTGACAACTCCAGTCTTCCTTCATGGGATATGAATCAGTCTTCTTGGTTGATAAACTACCAAGGGAAGTGCTTCAAAATAATTGAATATCTCCTGAAAGATCTGGCCTGCAGGTGGATAGGAGAGCCTTACAGAAAGCCCTACCCCTCATATGTTGCTTTCTTAGCTCTTTAGATTTTTAAGTCAACCAACATATTGAAGCACCATACTTACGAGTATCACTTCTTAGCCTCAACAATGACTAGCCATCATTCTACAAAGATTGGGAGAAAAATAATTCAAAGGCCCTAAGGTAAGCCAAACCTGGCATATTGAAGGACCAAAGAGGTACCACTATAGTGGGAAAAGAGAAGTAGTATGTGATGCAAACATGTGGCCAGTGAGATAGGTCAGGTCACATCATGTAAGGCTTTCCAGTCCAGTGGACTTTAGATTTTATTCGGAGTCTAATGGTGGGTATTTAAGAAGCAGACTGGCATGGTATAGTTTCTTTTTTAAAAAAGAAAAAATATTGTTATGAAAATTGTGTGGAAAACAGATTTGGAAGTAGGGAGTTAGTGATAGCAGAGAGATCAGTTAGGAGATTTTACAGTAGTCAAGGTGAATGTCAGTAGTAACTTAGCCTATGTTGGGAAATAGTGAGGAATTCCTAGATCCTAGGAACTTATCTAAAAGTATCTAAGTATAAAATTATCTAATATACTAGGAACTTATTATCTGAAATTATCTAAGTGTGTTTTAGCAGTAAAGTTTCCAGGACTTTCTACTAGGCTTGACTTAGGAGAGAAGGGAAAGAAGAGAATCAGGAGGATTCATATTATTTAGCTTCAGAAGCTGGGTCAATGGTGTAGTTTGCAGACATGGAAAGGCCTGGCCAAGAAGCAGTTTTGTTGAGAAAAAGAGTTCTGTTTTGGCTAGGTTAAGTTTTAAGAGACTTAACAGACATCTAATCAGATATATCAAGATATATGATTCTGTAGTCCCTGGGAGAATTGAGATGTGGAGATAAAGATTTGAGAGTCCTAGACATTTAGGATTTATGGTTATGATCTTAAAGTGAGGATAGACAGCAAGGATGGGTCTTTTTTCTTTGACAATGCATGAGTGATTCCCAGGTGGAGCTTTAAAGAGCAAGTACAATAAAGGTAGAATGCTATTACTGCTATATCAGAGCTCTGTGCCTTGTTCTTTAATGGATTATAACATCTGCAGAAGGATGAATATAATCAAGTTTTAAATATCTACTTTGTTACTTATACCTAGATTTAGTAGCCACATGGCTCCTTTCTGGGCATCCAACTCATTTGAATTTGAACCAGTGTATTATATTATCTACCCCTGGCAACTTTAGTATTATCCCAGAACTAGACTTAAACACACACACACACACACACACACACACACACACACACTCTCTCTCTCTCTCTCTCTCTCTCTCTCTCTCTCTCTCTCTCTCTCTGGAGAAAAATTCTAAACAGGCTCAATTATTTAAGTGGAGCTCTTCTCTTTACGTGTAATTAGTGAATCAAAAGAATTTCCTAGGAGCTTTTTAAATCACAGATTTTGACTCCACAGTCTATCAGGTAGAGAACAAAGATACCTGAAACCATAATAGGGCAATTATTTGGGTAATTGTAATAGTCATTAGTTTTGTTCACCAAATATTTCCAGTTATCTGCCTTCTGGGTCCCTGGTAAAATTGTACTTCAGAGCTGTAGTTGAAAGAAACTATTAGACTAGATCTGGCTATCAAGTTTTGATTAAAAGTGACCTGTATAACTTCTAAGCTAGAGAACTTTCCTTCTGTCTTAGTGACTGGCAGTGTTGGTGGCTGCCCTGTCATCTTAGTTCAAGGAATGAGGACAGAAGAAAGTGAAGCCTCCAGGCCAGCCAGGACAAACATAAAATGGACGAGAAATTAAATCTTTGTTTCAAACCACTGAGATGTTGGGCTGTTTGTTACTGCATATAGTCTAACCTATGAACGATAGGATATAGAGACTTGTTTAAAGGTAACATATTCTTAGCACCATCACATTCTTACTTTCTTTTAAAAATAAATGAGCAAAAAAATTGTTTGAAAGTCTATTGCCACTACTAGAAAGAGAATACTGACTCTAGCCAACTAGAGGGTTAAAATAAGCCATTACTTACCTACATTGTAATAAACTTATGAGCATGCAACATATTTCTAAATGTGTTATAATTTGGAAGTTTTATTTACTCTTAGCACCAATGTAATTGTATAATATAAAAACTTTAGAATAACTAAAAATTCTTTGATGATTTTGCAAAAGAAATTTACATTTAATATAGAAAAATATATTTTCAGCTTTTAGTCTAGCAGGTAGCAGGAATAGATTTTGTTATTCATAGAGCTACTTAACAAATGCCCTTTTATAAGCTCATCATGTGCCAGTCAGACAAATGGAGTCAAGCTCCCATCTGAAAGGTTAAGGGAGAAAACACTCACAGATTTGACATCACTTCGCCCCACCTAATGACTTCACTTTCCATTTCACTTGCTTGTTGTCTGGCTTACTTATTCATTGAACTAAAAAAAAAAAAAAAAAAAGTACTGCAAACTGAAGCAGTCTTCACTTCTACCAAGTATGTAGAGATTAACCACAATGCAGATGATCCATAAACTTGTAAACTGAGTAATTTTTAGTCATAGAATTTGTGAAGCAAGAATAGAATAAGATAGTGCTTTCTGTCCCTTTACCCCATATTTAACGATGTATGTCTTAGTCTATTTGTGATGCTGTAACAAAATACCACACCCTGAGTAATTTATAAGCAACACAAAATTATTTCTCACCATTCTGAAGTCTGTTAAGTCCAAGATCAAGGTGCTTACATTCATTCACTATCTGGTGAGGACCTTCTTGCTAAATCCTCACATGGCAAAAATGCCAGTGCTGTGTGCTGACATGGAAGGCAGAAGAGCAAAAACAGGTTGAACCAGTGGTGGTAGCACAAGCCTGTAATCTAGAGAGGATTATATGCTTGAGGCCAGCCTCAGCAACTTAGCAAGGCCCTCTGCCACTTGTTTCAAAATACAAAAGTAAGGTAAGTTTGGGGGTGTAGCTCAGAGGTAGAATGCCCCTGAGTTGATCCCCAGTACGAAAGAAGGAAGGAAGGAAGGAAGGGAGGGAGGGAAGGAAGGAAGGAAGGAAGGAAAGAAGGAAGGAAGGAAGGAAGGAAGGAAGTAAGTTAGTTAGTTTTAATTCATTCATAAGAACAGAACACTTACTTAATCCTCTTCCTTCCAAATCCCTATCTCCTATTTCCCCCACAGTAGTGATTGAGTTTCAACATGATTTTTGAAGGGACTGCCATGGCAATATCTTTACTCATTGTTTAGTTGTACACTGACTTAGCATGGTATGAGGGCCTTTATTCGTGGTAAGTGTCTATGCCCAAAATGTCTTTATTTATCATTTTTCTGTATTCTCTTTCCTAGATTTTATGAGCTTATCTTTAGCATAGTTTCCCTATATTATTCTAATGGCATTGGTAGGGAAAATTCTGATGTTTCAAGCTGATATTTACAAAGACTTTCCCCAGTATTTTATGAAGTAAAATATAAATAATTTTCCACTCAAAAACACATAATACTGTATAGTTATAAAAATATCAATCGAGGAGATAGGAGAACTATATTCAAGTTTCGCTTGTGTCATGTATTAAAATAGCAGTACACCTTGTTTAGCCTCTTTCAAGTCGTCTTCCTTCTTTCCATGCACCATCACTGCCTGGACTGAAGCCCTTCTGACGTAGCTTTTTTCTAGACCTGCCTCCAATACAGCAGTCAGAGTAAGTCATGTAAGATGTTAATTGACTTCAGGTCTCTTAACGAGTCCCTGTTGTTTTCACAATAAAGTTCAAACCCCTTAGCTTAGTACACAGAGCCTTTCATAAGCTGTACTTGCCTGACTCTCTGGTTCTGGAGTCATAAAGTGGCAGACTGTTAGCAGAATTAAGTTCACATTAGTGTTTGGTCTGGTTTGCACTGTTTCCTTAAAAATATTGCACCAACATTAATTTAAAAATGAAAGATTTCAGACTTTGCTTGAAATTAGATTATCCCCTCACCTAGTGACAAGTGGCTATAGTGACTGTTCTCTTTAGAGAGGACCTTAACTCTAATTTATTACAACTCCACTTATAAAGTTTCAACCCTTTTGTGACTTGTGGCATTTGAGTCTGCATTCCCCTCTGGTCTCATCTCTAAACACTCTTTAATATCCATCACTTATAGCACTGACTTATACCAAGTTTCTCCAGAAGTTTATGATTACCCTTGCCTGGAATACCCTCTGCCTTTCCATTTATTTATCCCACTGACTGCCTTCAGAGTGTGAGTACAAGCTTGCATTCTTCAGGGATTCAGCAGACCTCCATTGCTGTATATCTGTCTCATCTTACTCTCACATAGTATCTATCACAATTGTTGTATTTTTGGTTTTTTTTTTTTTTATGCCTCTACTAGATTATAAACTACATCGGGACAAACACTATATATGTAATGTGTTTTTGTGTTAGAATTCAGGCTTTACCCCACACAGTATCTGCCAATTTGTAGGATGCAGAAACTGACTTAATGAAGGAGCCACTGTGGGATTCAGTATCATCATCTACAAAATGTCAAGCATAATGGCC
Organism: Graphiurus murinus; assembly: GCA_004027655.1. Taxonomy (NCBI): domain Eukaryota; kingdom Metazoa; phylum Chordata; class Mammalia; order Rodentia; family Gliridae; genus Graphiurus; species Graphiurus murinus. The sequence goes on from PVLC010040804.1 coordinate 12,288, forward strand.
ACCAAGTTCTCTTCCCATTTGAAAATCTGCTCTATGCAATTCTTTTTTTTTTTTAATATAAAGTCAGAGGCTACTTTGAACAGATTTTAATCAAAGTTCAGATACTTACTAAGCAAGACTTGTAGAAACTTAGAAACTGTCATAGAATTATTGATAAGGTGCATGGTGTCCTAAAGTGCTAAGTAACAAAGGTATTCTCCTTCATATACAAGCTGCCTGCTGTACAGATCATTGCCCATAGGCAAAAAAAAAAAAAAAAGAAGAAGAAGAAAAAAAGAAAAAATTTGCATCCAGTGGCATTTGACAGAAAGAATTATGATACTTCAAGGAGAATATGTATGTAACTTTAGTAGTAATCTATTTGGCATTTTGAGAAACATAAAGGAAAGATAAGGAAATCATCAAAGAGAAATGGAATCTGATTCAAATGCAACAAGCAAGTTCTTTATCACTCAATAGCATAATAGAAGGTGGTAAATGGGGCAGGTGGTTTTGGGAGAGGTGACTGTTAGAGTCTGTCAGCATGGCAATCATTACCTTAAAATCATTTCATCAGGAAATTTCACCTGCAGCAATTTAAATTTTAAGAGAATAAAAATGAATATACACAAAGATTTGCATTTTGTAATTGGAGTAAGCTTAAAAAACTTCAGGAGAGAGCCAAGAGAATGGGAGATCTTTGCCACTACTCCTCCAACAGAGGACTACCATCTAAAATATAAGAACTTAGGAAACTTGCCACTAAAGCAAGCAAACAAACAAACTATCCAATCAAAAAATGGGCAAGTAATCTTAATGGACACTTCACAAAAGAAGAAATACAAATGGCCAATAAATATATGAAAAAATGTTCAATATCACTAGCAATCAGAGAGATGGAAATCAAACTGCACTGAGATTTCACTTAACCCCAACTAGAATAGCAGTCATCAAGAATGCAAATAATGAATGATGGCAAGGATTAAGGAAATAGGAACTCTAATACATTGTATTGGTGGGATTTCTAATTAGTATGGCCACTTTGAAAATCAATGTGGAGCTTCCTCAGAAGAATGGGAATGGACCTACCATATGATCCAGAAACTAGACTATTATATTAACACATGCTTATCTATGTTTATAGAAGCACGATTCACAATAGCCAAATTATGGAACCAGCCTGGGTGTCCATCAACAGATGAATGGATTACAAAATTATGGGATATATCACAACAGAATTCTACTCGGCCATAAAGAAGAACAAAATTATGTCATTTGCAAGAAAAATGATGTAACTAGAGAATATTATGCTAGGTGAGCTTAGCCAGTCACAGAAAATGAAAGGTCAGCTGTTTTCCTTCATATGGAGAAGCTAAGGAGAAATCGATATATAAAAGGGACTCTAGAACAAAGAAGG
>PVLC010040805.1:0-13661 GCA_004027655.1 Graphiurus murinus
AGCTACACCCCCAGCCCTATTTTATTTTGAAGCAGGATTTCACTAAGTTGCAGAGAGCTTCACTAAGTTTCTGAGGCTGGTTGCCAATCCGAAATCCTTCTGTTTCAGCCTCCCAAGTACTAGGATTACAGGCCTATGTAACCAGGCCCAACCATTTGTCTTCTTTTGAGAGGTGTTCAGGTGTTCAGCTCATTTGCCCATATGTTGATTGAATTAGGTGTGTGTGTGTGTGTGTGTGTGTGTGTGTGTGTGTATGTGGTACTGGGGATTTAACCCAGGGGCATTCTACCACTGAGTTATACCCCTGTCCTTTTTATTTTTTTTGTTTGGGAATAAGGTCTCACTAGGTTGCTGAGAGTCACTATGCTGCTGAGGTTATTGATGAACCTGTAATCCTCCTGTCTCAGCCTCTCAAGTTCTGGGATTATAGGCATATACCACCATGCCTGGCTTTTGAGTTCTGTATAGTAATACTCCATCATATATATGAATAGCTTTGTCCTAGAATTTCTGAGGACAAGCACTCTTGGTCATTTTTGCAATTAAAGGGGCTTAATATTTTTCAAAGACTCAAATATAGAAAAGCCTTGAAATAGGTGTAGTTTATAGGATATTCATTTAATATTTAAAGTGCCCATAGCCTGTAAAATACTCAGGAGACAGTATAATTGACTAAAAAGGAGTTTATGCTACATTTTGCTGTATTCTATGTCATGAAGGAATTTAATTCCAGTTGGTTCACAGGGCAGAGTCGTATGATGCAGTGAAGGAGCTGGAGTGCACCATGCTGAAGGTGATAGGGAAAGAGTCAGCTATCTGAGGGCCCCTAATTTTCTCTCCCTTACCTGTAATATCTGAATTGCAATAATCAGAGAGTTCCTTCTGTGTGACTGCAAGAAGCCAAGCCTGTGCCCAGATATGTCTGAAGTTCACTGGAGGAATACTATATGTTTCCTGAAGCTGTCATGACAAGATACCACAAACTGTGTGACTTAAAGCAATGGAAATGACTGTTTTATGATTCTGGAAGTCCAAAATTGAGACACTGACCACATTTGTTACTTTTGAGGGCTGTGAGGGAAAATCTCTTCCATTCTTCCTTCTGATCTTCTGAATTTCCTTGAATCCTATGTGGCATTCTCCCCGTATCTTCACACTATTTTCCTTTTATGGGTCTATCTGTGAGTCTAAATTTCACTCTTTGTAAGGACAGTACTCATATCGTATTAGGGCCACACTAATGATCTCACTGTAACTCAATCATCTGCAAATACCCAATTTCCAAATGAGGTCATGTATTGGTCAGCGTTCACTAGAGTAACAGAACTCACAATTATGTAGTAAAAGGGGATTTATCAAATCAGCTTAGAGTCCAAAGCAGTGTAGTTCTAAGTTGCCAACTGTACATGGAGAGCTGGAAGAACCAGCAGCTGGTCAAGTGGTCCAAGAGCTGGAGTCTCAGAATTAGAGTGACCACTAATTTTCTCCCAGTCCAAGATGGAAAGGCCAGGAAACTCCGGAGAAATGATAGTGAAGGTCCTGTTCGAAGAGCTGAAGTCCGGTCTCTCAGATGAGATCAGACAACTACTCAGGCATTCACGTGGCTTTCTCTTTCTTTTATCTAGATCCTGCACCTATCAAAACTGTGCTGCCTACATCCAGGGCAGGACTTCCCCTTTAGTTGGCCATTAATAAACCAATCATCTCAACATCACACTTAAAGTCACATAATCTTAGGTATTTCATGATCCAGTCAAGTTGATAATCCATCGCAGGTAGCATTCACAGGTACTTTTGAGCGACAATTCAACCTACAGTGCAAAGCACACCGAGTTTGACGGTGCTCTGCTTATACCAACTTCCGTTCTGGCTCTGCCCAAAATTGCATCCACTGCACCTCTTATGCTGTGATAGGTCACTCCTAACCAACCAACAATAAAAGCTGCTACATAAAATAATTTTGACTTAGAAGATAAGAGAAATTCGATGCAGAGAAGGGCAATTTGACACTGAATGTTAAGTACACCAGCTCTTCTTGTCCAGCATCATCACACTCTTTTGGTGCTCTGACCATCTCTGTCTTGACCCTTGAACCACTCGGATCCTGGGATCTGATCGTCCTTCTAGAGGAGTTTACTCCAATTCTACTCTTTCCTTATCCCAGTCTAGGCTTCCCACCAGAGGGAATATGAAATCAGCCAGTATTAAATAAATACTCCAGAGATACATCTTTATATGGTTAAAACACTGTGATACTATTAAAAAGGCAGTTTAACACCAGGTTGAAAGCATCTGCATTTGGGTACAGGCCTTTCTACTGAGGAGTGGATAGGTACCTGTCTTGGAATTGGATAATTCAAAACTCTCAAAACCAGAATGATCCTTCTCAGAACAAAGAGACAATAGCCTGTATGAAAATATTTTTATGAGTGTTATCTAGACATATTGCTATGGTAGTTTTATTTTTTAATTGGTGCTTATTAATTATAGAGAATACTAGGTTTCATTGTGGCATATTTGAAAAATTGTATGTGTAAAATGTTTGCAATCTGAAATGAAGCAGTTTTATTTTTTGTTCTAATTTTTGTAAAGGACTTTGAGCAGAAACTGTCACAGCAGTTTTGTAAAAAAGCACTATAATTTTCCTTATAACTGTGTCATTGATTGGGCATGGTCTCCTAGAAATACTAAGATAAGCATTACTTTTAAAGGGTGATGTTTATTATCTATTCATCATCTATTTAAAGCATTTTTCTTATACATCTGTATAAACAGAGTGACAGGGATATAAGTTACTGAAGACAGAATTCTCGAACCAAAAGATATGTTATTTGGGGCATTATTTTTATTGTTCCATGTATGAGGGCTGTGCCTGCATAGAGGCAGCTATTTTCTACACAAAAGCTGTAAGGCAATGGAAGCAGAGCCCTGGGGTCCAGGTGAGATGCTGGCAATGGAACTCTATCAGAACTGTACTGAAATAAGATGGGCTGAGGGGATGGGTACAAAATGCACAAACCTAGGCTCCAGTCCACCCCTTTCCCTTCATATGTATCTCTGTGCTCCACCTTGGTACTCGTAGTTCAAGATGGTCACTGAATGCATCAGCTCACAGAGGAGGAGTAGGAGAACGCTGTTCTGGGCCAGGGGAGTAAGAGAAAGCATCGTAGAGAATGTCATATTTGAACAAGTTCATGAGGCTGAGGTTTATATATTTCTGCCCTTGGACTGGATATAGCCAATAAAACATGTGAATCCAGGAGATGTCACATAAAAACAAAGACGTATGTCTTATCTTGAAAAATTGAAAGATCTGTTAATATTGAGCCTGAATATTTGCTGAATAATAGTCTAGAGCTGAGAGGTCACTGCCCACTTGAGAATAGGTGTGTGATCTTTGGTTCTCCATAGTCTACTCCACTCCTTAGTGGGCCTCACCATGAAGCACAGTTAGTTCTTATCATCAATTAATCTTTACCTTATTTCTTTTAGATAGAGAAATATATCCTTTGGAAGTAGCAAATATGGAATGATAAAATATAATGGAACAGTAATATGATTTTATTATATTAACCAGTATTAGTCATATTGTCACTTGTCAGTGTCCAACTGACATTTTAATTTTTAATATTGCTGCTATTTAAAAAATAAAAGAATATGATTTTGTAGGAAGAGAAGGGAAATGGGTTGGGTTAGTGGAGAGAACATTTCAGTCAGAAGAAACTACATGAGCAAAGTTTTGGAGATATAATGTGGCTATTCCCTTTTGTGTTTAGAAATTTCACATGGCTAAGATATTGACCTTCTGCATGGAATAGAGGAGAGGGATGAACAGGCAAGGCTTGAAAAAGAGTGCAAGAAGACTACAAGGTGCTTGACTTATTTGCTAAGGAGCTGGGGATCTCTGAGATCTCCATAGTAGAATTGATGGGCCTAGGTGATCAGTTACATGGGCAGGTCATTTAGAAAGGGGATAACGCATATGAGCTTTTTGTAGTCTTTGGTGACATAAAATATATTAAGATTGAGGAATGAAGCAAAACTGTCACTTCAGTACAGGTCAACCAATTTTTAATTCCATGCAAGTCACTGCAGCAACCAGGTAAAATCTGAAAATGTGGTTCACAACTTGGAAAGCAAAGTCAATTATATTGGTTTTATTTTGTTTATTAGTTATTTTTGGGCCTTTTGGGGTCAAAGTAGATACAAGGCATAGCTTTCTAGCATTTTTTTCTTGGCCCAAATGACTGCCAACATAATGCCAATTAGCATGAACCACGTTACCATGGGCACGGCACGTTTTAGAGCTTAGCTGCATCCTGACCCGAGGTAATGCTGACTTCCATTTAGCTCTTAGGAACCTGATGTTTTCTAGTGTGTGCTGGTTAGATAGCAACATCTCTAGACCTATTTTATACAACTGGGAATAGGAAACTGATTGCTAATGCAAAACTAACATCTTTGGGGACTTACAAAAAGTAATAACACCAGGGTAGCCATTTCATTAGTTTAACTCTTTAGATTTGACAAGTTACTTTTTTATAATTTATATAATTTTTATTACACACATGACTGTGATATAGAGAGGGAGCTAGAGTTATTGTCTATATTTTGTATTCAGATAATTGAAGGCTTAAAAAGGAAATAATTTGCCCCTAAGTTTATAACTAGTAACTGGTGAATCCAATCCAGTATACTGGTTTTATAGATCCAGTTCCATTACTCTTTTCCTGTTCAATATTCAGCATTGTTTTTCCCATAAGACACTATGGAATGGAATTTATTTTCAATAAAACTTCTCATGTTTTAAAGAGGCATTTTTTAAAAATTAACCTTATGTCAGTAAGATTTTTTTTTCAGTATCAAATACAGGAAAATCCAACTTAAACTGGCTTTCATAAAATGGGAATTTGTTGCCATATGTCTCTAAAGTAGTCTGGGATTCAGTTGTGGATTGATCTAAGGTCTCTACACATATGAGGGAAGTTTAGATTTTCTTTATTTCCTGGGTCTATTTTTGATTGTATTGATTTCATTCCTAAGTTTCCCAAGATAGCAAGATAGCTGGCAGTAACTCCAGTCCTTAAGCATCCCAATGTTTTGGTCCAATGGACATGAGGGAACAAATCTTCCTTTTAACTATTAAATAAGCCCCAGGATTCATCCTGATTGGACCATTGTGGGTCATGTACTTATGTAGAACTAACCACTGTGACCAGCCACTGTAGTGTAGTGATATATTGAGCTGAGTAATGGATTTCTTCTCTGAAAGTTGGGATAGACCTACACACAAATTGAAGGCAGATATAGGGTAACTCTCCAAAGAAGATGTAGTATGAGAATATCAGAAAAGGGACTGGATGCTGTGGCCAAATAAATGCTGTGTTCCATAAGGGGCTACTTAAGTTCCTGGGTTTATTCTCTGGTTGCTTGTGGAAATGGAAAGTATTATTGAAAACGAATTCCATTGTCTACTAGGCAGTCAGCCTCCTCATGCTATTTCTCACTCTAAGGGAGAAAGAATCATAGTTAAACTGTAAGGAAGATAAAGCCTTTTTTTCTTGACCCATCACTCCCTTTCTGAACCCAAGCCCCTAATCTAAGGCAACCAAGTGACTGGGATTTGGGTGGTAGTTTGTCACTCTGATCCTTACTTAGCTTCTGTTTAGCCCTAACTCCTTATGGCCTTTCTTTCTGTCTCCATCTTCATGGCTGCTGCAGAGCACCTGTATCCACAGGTTGCTACCTACCTCATCTCACTGTGCCTGTGCATGGACTCTGCTTTGCTTTGGTATATTACTGCTGTCTTTGGCTTCCTGATGGAGTCACTCCTAATTGTCTTTCCTGACTCTGTTTAAAGGTCATTCACTCTATGAGCTTTTCTGTTCCTGAATCTCTGAGCAGAAATAGTGTTACCATGGAACTCTATGCATTTAAAAAAAAGAACATACATCTTATATTGCATTGTGATTATGTTTTTAACTAACATAATTTTGCATATCTATATGGTATAATATGATGCTGTGAGCTATGTATACATTGTAAAAAAAATCAATTAAGCTAAGTAACATATCTACCATGTCACCAATTTATTGTTGTAATTGTGTGTGTGTGTGTGTGTGTGTGTGTGTGTGTGTGTGTGTGTGTGTTGCTGGGGATTGAACTCAGGAACATTCTACCATCTAACTATTCCCCTGGCCCTTTTCATCTTTTATTTTTAAATAGGGTCTCTCTAAATTGCTGAGGGTCTTTCTGAATTGCTGAGGCTATCCTCGAACCTGTGATCCTCCTGTCTCAGTCTCTCAAGTACTAGGATTATAGGTGTGCACCACCATGCCTGACTGTCATTGTAACTCTTGACTTCTTGTTTTGTCTTCCTTCACTAGAGCTGCTTCAGGATTACAACTCAATCTGTTTGCCTTGTAACTAGTAACCGTCCCAAGTTTGGCCCATGGTAGGTTATCAGTATGTATTTACTGAATTGATCAATAGGTGAGTATTTAATTGAATCATCTGAGTAATAATTAAAGGGCATTAGCTTCACTCATTTTTTCCCTTTTCCAGTATCAAAATGCAGACAGAGAAAAATGAGGATAGACACACAAAACCAGCATACCAGAGACAGGACTTTGCAGGCAACTTGCCACTTGCCATCTTTGCAATGATGAAAGGAGCTGAAGTGGACTTGGAAGACTCAGAGATCTGGGGCCTAATTAGTGGCCCTGGCTGCTCGTTATGGTGGGAAACCAATGCCCACACAGCACACAGTGGCAGAAGCTGCCCACATCACAGAGTCTTCATTAACTACCTTTCTCCTGCAGATGAGCCTGCCAAGGGAAACGGTGTTGTCATTTAGCAGGAGATCACGAGCAAAGCAGCTGCTACCTCATAAACCATTATCAGAATGCTGTGACCAACTCGTAGTAGTTTGGAGTCACAGGATGAGCGGAATGTGTATATTTGGAAGTCTAGCACCAAAAATAATTGCACAGAACTGGAAAAAAGTGTCCTGTGAGAAAAAAACTCACAGTAATTAGCTTATTTCCCCTGGATAAAAAATTCAGAGGAAATTTACAACATTAACAAGCTTCATGTCCATGAAAGGTAATTTTAGAGGATGGTGAATTTACTGTTGTACATGTTGAAGGATTTTTCCTATTGGCCTCTCTCAATTTCCTCCTTTATTTCCCTTCTGCACTCTGTTGATGAAAGATAATAAAGTGGTGACTTCAGAAAATGTATGAGAATAATACTTTGGAAGTTGGCAATATTACTGCATTGTCTTGCAACTATTTCTTTCCCTTCCCCTCCAACTAGAAAAACACAGAAAGGAGTAAGTGCCATCTGCAAGAGCTCTTTCCTCTTTTACAGCCATCCTGTTGCCATCTGCTAAACTCTTTTGCCCACCTGCATAGTGAAAAACATTAATTGTCTTTCAGAAATGTGCAAGAACCATAATCTACCCCAAGACTGAGGGTAGGAGGCAGGAGACCTTTACAGCACCTTCAAGTTAGTTTTTCATCCTGCAAACCCACCTGGATCCCTTTGTTAATCTACCATATGCTCAACCAAGCCTATTGTCTGAGCAGGGGATAGTTCTGCGATGCAATAGAATCTTAGTGTTTGTTTCTTTTGAAAAATTTGAAGCCTGCAGGGTCTCAGAGGTGCTGTCCCCATGTTGAGAAGAGTTTAGATGTTATTGTTGAAGCTGACATAAGGAATTTTCTTTGTCAGATCGGGGACATTTTTTTCATCCAAATCCTGGCAAGCTTCCTATATATAATTGTGGCTGGAGTTTAGTTCTCCTTGCTGATATTGAGCAAGTAGTTTGTGCAGTTTTAAAGGAGAATTGGTTCATATTTTTCAATGATATTGCCATTTGGGGCAAGAAATTCCTTCTTTTCGAAAAGTTGTGATATATGTTGCAGAATATTTTCGTGACCTGCTGTCATTCATTCAGTGTCATTGGTGCCCCGGTATTGCGGCACCTGGAAGGTGTCTAACACCTCTTAAGAGGGCTTTGACATCCCCTGCTGGGAACCATTGAGCTTGTCTTTCCTTTTCAAAACCTTTTTCCATTTCAGGAAGAGGGGTCAGGTTTAGATACTGTTTCCAGCTAGGGTGGAAAGATTCTGGTGTGTGTAGCTCCAAACTGTGTTATCAGGGCCATAAACTACCAAAAAGCATCTAAAGGTTATGGAAACTTGAGAATGTGTCTGTAGAATCACTTCTTCAGTCTAGTATCTCTCTCTCTCTCTCTCTCTCTCTCTCTCTTGCTCTCCCTCTCTGTCATACACAGGCACATAGCATGGTTCTTAAGCCTGATTTTAAAGTTTATAACAAACCATGTGAAGAAAGAAGAAGCAGGAGAGAGGAAAAAGATTTAACTAAATAACCAGTTATTATCAATTCAGAATATTAATAGTCATTATATATAATTGGCTTATGTATATCTATTCTTATAATATGATCATTTTGCAAGTGTATTATTGGGCATCAGTTGACGAATGCCTATGACTATTGAAGTCTACTATTTTCCTTAATTTATATATATATTTCATTCACTCATCCATTCACCTTCTGTGGGTATAGTTGTGTAATAATAACTCATGATTCAAGTGAGATTGTTTTATAATCAGCCTTATACATTCAGCATATTCTATGCCTAGATTTATCAGACCCATCCTGCCTCTCATAACCCGTTTATCACTTTCCTTATGAGAAAGAGCTTATGCTGACTTCTATTTCCCCTTCCTGAAACAACATTGCCTCCATAAAAAGGGAAATAATGACAGTACAGCAGGCCCTTTTAAGTCTGTGTCTATGTAGGAGATGGGTTCTGCCATTCGGTGACTGATTGCTAGGCAATCCGTCATGCTGCACAGAGTCAAGCTGATTCAGTTGGCTTAGCTTGTAGAATAATCACTTATTTGGCAACTCATCTATTGTGTGGCAATCAACAAATATGGATTGACCAACATAACGATTCAACCCAATAACCCATAGTTTCTTTTCCATACAGAACTGTTACGTTTGTGATGCAAAGCTATTTTATACCAATAACTACACTCTCATTTGAATATCTATATATGACATACCATGTTGACTAGTGAGGGCACAAAGATAAAGGAAGCAGGTGCTGCACAAAGACAACAGCCTTAGGAGCCAGAGAGATAAGGCTTCCAATCTCATCGTTCTTTGGGGAAGTCATTTAACCTCTTTGAACTCCAGTTGCTGGGCTTTTGCAAGGATTAACAGTGCAGCACACATTGCGCAGGGCCCAGGAGAAAGCACTGAATGAGTTGTCATTGCCATTATCCCAAATGAGACACAGCTTTCATCCTTGAGAAGCTGGCATCATTCATTGTAATGATGTAAAATCATAAGTTTTAGGTGTAGATATGATTGTTTTCTGTCCTAATTAAAAAATCTTTAAAAATTTAAATTTTAGAATTTAGCACATATATTTTAGATCGAGACATTGCATATCCACATTTTGTTTGCTTTTTTCCTTGATATCTGAAAATAAATTAGAGGTGCCATGCAAACCAAACATGACCCTGCCACAGCTCTGTTCAGACCATTATCTCACAATTACTCCAAATACACTGGGACTGAGTCATCTAATGCAGCTTACAGGAAAACGAGCCGTGTGTTACTGTAGGTGACCTTAATGATATGGAGTTATTTAAGAATCTGGTGTTTACCACTTCCAGTTGAAAGTGCATAAGCAAACTAGGAAACTGTATAATTTCATATACTGAAATTAGGTTAACATAGATACTCTAATAGCTCAGTATGACCACAGATCAAGGCTTCAGTATGACTGCTGTCCCTCCCTGTATACACAGTCTCTCTCAAACACACACACTTGAGATGTGCCTCACAAGTAAAACTTTAGAGTAGATTTTATAATTGTATGTTGTATTAAGGTGATTATTTGGATATGTATTACTTTTCACCCTGGTAGGGAAAACCATCCCTTGAGGTCAGGGACTCAACTTATTTTCTAATGTTTTGCCACAAACCATCTTAGTGGCTTATAATAACAATGTTTATCCTACTTGCTGTTCTCCAATTTGGCCAGGGCTCAGTAAGGATAGCTCACCTTTACTCCATTCGACCTTAACTATGGCATCTCAAAGGACGGGTGCTAGAATCACCTAAAGCAGTGGTCCTCAACTAGCAACAATTCTGGATCTTCCCCAGGGGATGTTTGGATATATCTGGAATCATTTATGGTTGTCATAACTTAGGAAAGGGTGCTATTGACATCTAGGAGGTAGAAAGTAGGAATACTGCTAAATGCTGTATAGTACACAGAACCCCTCCTGCCCCCTACCCCCACACAAATATACAACAAAGAGTTATCCTTCCCAAGATGTTGATCATGCCAATTTGGGTATGATGGCTTCTTCACTTAAATGTCTGGTGGTTGATTCTGTCCAATCACTGGAGACATATGGATTTTCTTCACATGGATATCTCTAAGTGGTCCTCCACTCTCCATGAGGACTAGTTTGGACTTCCTCACAGCATGGTGACTGGCTTCTAAGCAGAGAAGTGCCCTGATTTACAGATTCAGGCAGAGGTAGAGTCCTCTATGTGAGCTAACCTCAGAGGCCAGATAGCATGTATTTTTGGATGAAGGAGTCACACTCCTGTGCATATTCCCATGGGGGCTGTCTCACTCTGTTTTGTGTTGTGCTTGCAGGATACCACAATCTTGGTAAGTTATAAAGAAAACAAATTTACTTTTCACAGTTCTGGAGACCGGGAAGCCCACATCAGGATGTTGGCCTCAAGTGAGAACCTTTGTGTTGTGCCATCCATGGCAGAAGGAGAGAAAGCAAGAGGGAACTTCACTTGTTTTTATAACAAGCTCCTTTTACAATAACTAATCCATTCCCACAATAACAATATTGGTCCACTCATGAGCGAAGAACTATTATGACCTAAGCACCCTTTAAAGGTCCCATTTTTCAACCTTGTTGCATTGGGGATTATGTTTCTGCACTAGTTATCTTGTTCATCGCTGTGATGGAAATACCCGACAAGAACAACTTAGAGGAGGAAATGTTTATTTTTGGCTCACAGTTTCAGAGATCCAGTCCATGGTGGCTAGCTCCAAGGCAGAAACTTCATGGTATACAGCATGGTGGAGGAAAGCTACTCAGCCCATGGCTGCCAGGAAGCAGAGAGAGAGAGAGAGAGAGAGAGAGAGAGAGAGAGAGAGAGAGAGAGAGACAGAGAGAGACAGAGAGAGAAAAGAAAGGACCAGGACCAGATATAGTTTCCAAGGCCACAACGCGAGGGACCTACCTTTTCCAGCCGTACCCTAACTGCCTACAGTTACCACCCAGTAAATCCATTCAAATTACTGAGGTTTTTTTTGTACTGGGAGTTGAACCCAGGGTTGTTCTACCTCTGAGCCACACACCCAGCCCTAAGTTGCTCAGGGTCTTGCTTAGCTGCTGAGGCTGACCTCAAAGCTGTGATCCTCCCTGTCTTAGCCTCCTAAGCACTGGGATTGCAGATATGTGCCACCACACCAGGCTACATTCAAATTATGAATCCATCAAATGGATTAATTCACTAATAAGGCTAGAGCCCTCAGGATTCAATTATTTCACCTCTGAACAGTGCTGCATTGCCAACACAGGTTCTTTTCTGAGGGACAGTCCATGGGCAAACCATACCAGTCTCCAGCACATGCATTTGGAGGATATATTCCCAACCATAACAGGCGTGGGATGGGGCACGTGAACCCTGCTGCTCCACAGGAAAGTATCTGTAAACCGCATTATAAAAAAGAGCAGAAAATAAAAATTTCCAGAGGGACCGTATCTCATTCTTCTTTGTGTCTCGGCACCTTAGCAGTCAATAGAATGTAACAGATGCTCAATCTGTGCATTTTTGAATTGTATTAAATTAAGTAAACTTAATATATGAAATATATGATAAACAAAGAGGAGATTTGGCGTTACACATAATAATTTCCCACAGAGTACCTTTAAATAGTGACTTGCTCCACTTCATTATAAAGTATGATTTAATTATGAAAGTTTCAATGGCATATTTATTCATGCGGTTGTTCATTAATTCAGTATCACTGAGCGCATACTGTAGGCAAGAGCATGTGCGAGGTGCTGAGATGCAAAGATGGAGCAGACACAGAATTGCCTTCAAGTCGCTCTCAGTCTAGTGGGGAAGGTAAGCAGCGTGTATAAATCACTCTAATACAGGCCAGAGCTCGTCAGAGGTGTGGATAAAGGGCCTCGGTGCTCTAAGAAAACATGCAGCTCTTCCAAAAGAGAAAGTGAAGATTTTATTAAAGATGCTCACTCTAATGAATACTAAATCTTTTTACTTCCTCACTCCACACTTGTATAATTGCAAGGAAAAATTGGCGGAATTTCATCCAATTTTATAATATTCAATCGAAGCAGTCACCTAAAACATGACTGAGGGCCATCTGCTGTGCAGCTGTTAAGTCTGTCTGTCTCAGTCACAGTCATTTACTGCTATGGGAAAGCATAGCTCTTCACAAGGATATGGTGAATCTCCTTTGCTGCGACCCTAGGACATTCCAATATGAGTGACAGAGAAGAGTTGGGAAGTCACAGACTTCCAGAGGTGGCCCCAGAAAAATAGGCTTATTTTATAACTCAGTAACAGCACTGCATACCTCTCTCATGTAATTGTGGGGATCCTTAGGAATGGTCCTAGAAATCTGTGTGTAGTGGTGCCTCTCTGTCTTACAGTTTAAAAAGGCAAAGTTGAGGGATAGTACCAACTTACTAGTTCTTGACTTCCAGACAATATAAATTTGTTAATCAGGGTTGTCCCATCTGAGTTTTTTTTTTTTTGTTTTTTTTTTTTTTTTTTTCGGAACTGGGGATTGAACTCAGAAGCATTCTACCTTTGAGCTACACCCCCAGCCCTATTTTTTATTCTTTATGTTGAAACAGGGTCTCACTAAGTTGTGGAATGCCTCATTAGGTGGCTGAGGCTGGACTTGAACCCGGATCCTTTGGTCTCAGCCTCCCAAATGCTGGGATTACAAGCGTGTGCCACTATGCCCGGCCCATCTGAGGTGTTTTTATACTTAAAATGCAATAATAATTAATGGTACTTTAGAAAATTCGTATGGCATTTAATGATTTTCTATCTATAAGTCAGAGAGAGAATGAAATTTAATAACAAGGAAACCAATTAGGAACTTGTGATATGATCAAGGAAAGAGATAGTGGCATGGCTAGAGTAGTAGCAGAAGAAGCTGATCTTTATGGAGTATTTGCCATGTGACAAGGGTGTACATGGCTTCATAAGAATTGCCTTGATTAATACACACAATTGTTTAGATTGATACTATTACTTTCACACTTTGTAGATAAGGAAACTGAGGTTTGAAGGAGTAATCAGCAAAAGTAGAATTCAAGTCTGCTTGAGCATATTTCTGTATCCCACGGTTTTAAACATTACACACTTTGTACCTGTTAATAAGGAAAATGATACACAAACTCAAAGAGGAAGAGCCTAAAGGATTGATAATAAAATTGGATTTAGAGAGAAAAGAAGACTTAGACTTGTCGAATAACACCCACATCATATTTTGACCAACTGGGTAGATGAAGATGTAGTTGACTTAGGTCAAAAAA
>PVLC010040806.1:0-13668 GCA_004027655.1 Graphiurus murinus
ACCAAAAAAAAAAAAAAAAAAAAAGAGGGAGTAGGGGAGGGAGGCACATGTATGTCAATGTGAACATGATTTATATTATGACGTGAGACAATAATGCACCAATAAAAGCACATTAAGCCGGGCGTGGTGGCGCACGCTTGTAATCCCAGCATTCGGGAGGCTGAGACCGGGGGATCCGGGTTCGCGGCCAGCCTCAGCTACCTAGTGAGGCACTCCTTAGTGAGACTCGGTTTCAAAATAAAGAATAAAAAATAGGGCCAGGCATGGTGGTGCACGCTTGTAATCCCAGCATTCGGGAGGCTGAGACCGGAGGATCCGGGTTCGCGACCAGCGTCAGCTACCTAGTGAGGTCCTCCACAACTTAGTGAGACCTGGTTTCAAAATAAAGTAAAAAATAGGGCTGGAGGTATAGCTTGGAGGTAGAATGCTCCTGAGTTCAATCCCCAGTACCGCAAAAAATAATAATAATAATAAATAAATAAAAATAAAAGCCAGGCGTGGTGGCGCACGCTTGTAATCCCAGCATTTGGGAGGCTGAGACCGGAGGATCCGGGTTCGAGGCCAGCCTCAGCTACCTAGTGAGGCACTCTGCAACTTAGTGAGACTCGGTTTCAAAATAAAGAATCAAAAATCGGGCTGAGGGTATAGCTCGGAGGTAGAATGCCCCTGAGTTCAATCCCCAATACTGCAAAAATAAATAAATAAATAAATAAATAAATAAATAAATAAATAAATATAATAATAAAATAAAATTAGTAAGTATAGGCAGGCACGGTGGCACAGACTTGTAATCCCAGTACTTGGGAGGCTGAGACAGGAGGATGGCAGGTTCGAGGACAGCCTCAGCAAGGAGTGAGACTCTCATTAACCTAGTGTGGACCTCTTTCAAAATAAAAATAAAAGAGGGCTGGGGTGTAGCTCAGAGATAGAATGCCCTAGGCTCAATCCCTAGTACCACGGAAAAAAAAAAAAAAAGAAAGAGTATAAAATTGGCATCTTTTTATCCCAGAGCGACTCCTTCATCCCATGCTCAGCTCCAGCCCAGCTCAGGGGGAAGCCCCGGGGTCCCCATGCAGGGTGCTTAGGGCTCCTGCATTGACTGTGGCCTCACTGAGAGCTGCCATCCCACCGTAGGCTTGGGTGAGACTGTGACTCTCTTTGGGTCTCAGTTTTTACTCATGGGGCCAGTGTGGACTAACAAATCCTTGAAGTTGTTACAGTTTCTGAGACCCAACAAATTGCCTCAGAAATTCAAATCTAAGCCAGGAGTGATGGCATAGGCCAGTAATCTCAGACCTGGGTCCCAAGGCAGGGGGACCACAAGTTGCAGGCCAGCCTAGGGAGACCTGACTTAAAAAAAAGTTTTTATTTATTTATTTACTTACTTAATTACATATTTATTTATGGTACTAAGGAGCCGAGCATGGTGGCACACACTTGTAATCCCAGTACTTGGGAGGCTGAGACAGAAGGATCACAGGTTGGTGGCCAGCCTAAGCTACTTAGTGAAGCACTCCGCAGTTTAATAAGACCATGTTTCAAAATAAAAAATAAAGATAGGACTGGGGGTGTAGCTCAGAGGTAGAATGCCTTTAGGTTCAATCCCTAGTACTGCAAAAAAAAAAAATTAATTAATTAATTAATTAATGGTACTGGGAATTGAACCCTGGGGGCTGGGTGGAGGGCTTGTCTCTAAGCTATACCCCTAGTCCTATTTTGTTTTTTATTTTTTGAAACAGGGTCTCACTGAATTGCTAGGGGTCTCTCTAAGTTGCTAAAGCTGTCTTCAAAAACCTGCAATCCTCCTGTTCTCAGCCTCTCAAGTACTGAGATTACTGGCATGCACTACCATGCCTAGCTTAAAAAAAAAAAGATATATATATATATATATATATATATATATATATATATATATATATATATATATATATGTCTGGGGATGTAGCTCAGTAGTAAGGTGCCCCAGGGCTCATTCCTTAGTAATGAGAGGGGAGGCAAGATTCAAACATACAACCACGGAACATTTTTAAAAGTCACTTCCAGCCAGGCACGGTGGCGCGCGATTATAATCTCAGTACTTGGGAGTCTGAGACAGGAGGATTGCAGGACTGCAGGTTTGCAGCTAACTTCAGCAACTTAGTGGGGTCCTCTGCAAATTAGTGAGACCCTGTTTCAAAATTTAAAAAAATAAATAAAATAGGGCTTTGGCGGGGGGTGTGGCCCAGAGGTAGATGGTCCCTGGGTTCGATCCCCAGTACCACTCACACCACACACACACACACACACACACACACACACACACACACACACACACACAGAGTCATTTCCCCTCTTTATTCCAGTTTCTTTTCTCAATAACCAGGAACCATTTCATTAATTTGGTTTTATGAGAGTTTATTGCTATTCTCAGTTGGTTGGGGTAAATGCTCTCTGCTAAGGTAAATGTTTGAGAAGCTGTAATTAAATATATGTATCTGAAGCTTTAATTCAGATACATATATTTAATCTGTTTAGAGAGCTTCACATGACAAATATCAGAACTTCTCTGCTCTGCTTCCATAGGTAGATCTGAGAGGCATTTACTATTCACACCTGACCACAGCAACCTGTATGTTATTAAATTCTCTCTCTCTCTCTCTTTCTCTCTCTCTCTCTCTCTCTCTTTCTCTTTCTCTTTCTCTCACACACACACACACACACTCACTCACACTTACACATACAGTGTTCTTTCTGGCTAAATCAGTTGTTTATTTTTTACTTTTTATTATTATTTTTTGTGGTGTGTGTGTGTGTGTGTGTGTGTGTGTGTGTGTGTGTGTGTGTGTTGTGTGATACTGAGGATGGAACTCAGGGGCATTCTACCTCTAAGCTACACCCCTAGCCCTATTTTTATTTTTTATTTTGAGACAGGGTATCACTAAGTTACAGAGGGCCTCACTAAGTTGTTGAGGCTGGCTGTGATCCTGCGATCCTCCTGTCTCAGTCTCCCAAGTACTGTAATTACAAGCATGCACCACCATGCTGGACTCTAACCAGTTTTTCAATCTGAGGCCAAAAATCTGCGATCCTCCTATCTCAGCCTCCCAAGTACTTGGATTATAGGTGTGTGCCCAGCCCATGTTTTTCTTAATTCACACTCTCCCATATTTGTGGGTCCCTCACAACCCTCAGATGACGGATCCTTATGATATCAGCTTCTCTAGTGTGCCCCTCTAGACACCCTAGCTGGATTCTTTGAACAACTGTAGGCTAGAAAGAAAATGAAGGGTTAAAGAACTTGCTTTGCTCCTTCTCCTTAAAGCCTGGCGTGGCAAACATGAGCGCTTTTACATATAGTCATGGCCACCAGAGTAGAGGACTACTAGGAAAAAGCCAGATCCAAGGTCACACAATTCCTCTTCTTATTTAACTCCAGAAAGTGCCTAAGGACTGCTCACTTCTACTACAGTATCCGTAGCCTCTTATTCTGCTCAATTTTGTCATATTTTAACAAATGAGATGTGATTTTGCTATTAAGCTGCCTAGAGAACAAAAATATTTGCTCAGGAGAAATAGAGGAAGCCAAGGAACACAGGCCTAATTTGTATTTCTCTTCATTATCACCCAGGAAATATCTAGCATGTTACTTCTTCCGTGTGGGGGAGTCTGAAGGTTCAAGACATGATTTTCATTTCCTGGCCTCCTTCCCGAGCCTCCAGACCTCCACACACACCAAGGCTCTATCCTCTGTTTATACACCAACACTTAACCTTTTCTTGTCTTTGTGTGTGTGTGTGTGTGTGTGTGTGTGTGTGTATGTGTGTGTTACCAGGAATTGAACGTAGGGGTGTTACCTTGAACCTGCAATACTCCTGTCTCAGCCTCCCATGTACTGGAATTATAGATGTGCACTGCCATGCTCAGCTTATATTTTTTACAAAAGCCAATGAGGTCTAAAAAGTCAATATTCTGCATACATAGCAGCCCAGGTAATAAATGGCAGCCCTGTTCCCTTGATTTGTACTAACCCTTGTGTTTGTTCAGACCTTTACAATTTATGAATCACTTTCATCATTATTAATCTCACAGCATCCTAACCCTAAGGGAAAGGTATCCTTCTCTTTGTGTTACTGACAAAACAGTGACTATGTGACAAGGCCAGGTAACTGGCCAGGGTCACACAAGTTGGTGGCTGACTCAGAACTCTGACTCCAAGGGCAGAGTTCATTTGTCCATAACCTCTACAAAGTCCTCTCTTGTTAGATTAGAGACACACATGAATCAGGGCCTCACTGGGCCATACTGGGTTCCAGAAAAGGTTGTCTTGGAAAATACAGAATAAAATGGTGCTAAGAACACACGTCATGCAGGCTGTTGGAGCCAGGCAGTCCAGATATGAATCTGGGCTCCTAAGAGCTCTGCAGTGTTATGTAATTCCCCCAGGAGCTTCATTCCCATAGTGCTTCGTAATCATTGCATGCTCGTGTAAATGATGTCCCCACAGGTTGTCCATGTAGTTGTCTTGGGAATTATGTGATCTTTCTGTAGCTCAATAGTTCCATCTGAGAATTGGGTATGATGATACCTATTTCCAAGGCTATTGTGGCAGCTAAATAAAATTAAGTATATAAAGCGTGATCCAGGCTGGGTGTGGTAGTACATACCTATAATCCCAGTACTTAGGAGGCTGAGACAGGAGGATTGCAGGTCCACAGCCTGCCTCAGTTACTTAGTGAGGCCTCTCCTGCAACTTAGTGAGAACTTTTTTCAAAAAAAAGAATAAAATTAGGGGTGGGGGTGTATCTCAGAGGTAGAATGCCCCTGGGTTAAATCCCCAGTTCGCCAAAAAAAAAAAAAAAAAAGAATTGAAGGACAGCCCAGCCTCAGCAACAGAGTGAGCCTCTCAGCAACCTAGTGAGACCCTGTTTCAAAACAAAAGATGAAAAGGGCTGGGGGTGTAGCTCCGTGGTAGAACGCCCCGGGTTCAATCTCTAGTACCAATAAATAAATAAATTAAAAAGGGCCAGGGGTGTAGCTTGGAGAAGAACACCCCTCCGTTCAATTCCCAGTATCAACAACAACAAAAGAGCCTGACCCAGTAGCAGATGCTCCCTATTTAAGACTATTTCCCTCATCCCCCTCAGGTCTTCTCCACATTCTTTCCTGTGGAAATGTTTGGCTCCAGTGAAAGACCTACTCTCTTACCCTCCACACCCCACTGGGCACCATGTGAGCCCCACTGCGCAGTGTACCACATAGGAAAGACCGCACTGCATCAGGCACTGCACCAAACCCAGACACGCATGCGCTCTCCTGATCCCCTTGCTCGGGATCTCCCCACCCCAGTGCTAATCCAGACCCCACTGCTGAATGAGCTTCAGGAGTTGCCCCAGGAAGCCTGGGGAATGGGATTCCCATCTCAGATCAGCCACGAACAATCTAGGTGACCAACAAGCACAGGACATCCCCTCTCTGAGTCCCATCTAATTCATCTGCCAGGAGAGGTGCCCTAATACCTGGCCTCTTTTTTTTTTTTTTTTTTTTTTTTTTTTTGAGGTACTGGGGATTGAACTCAGGGACATTCTACCTCCGAGCTATAACCCCAGGCCTATTTTTATTCTTTATTTTGAAACAGGGTCTCACTAAATTGTGGAGTGCCTTACTCGGTAGCTGAGGCTGGCTGCAAACCCGTATCCTCTTGTTTCAGCCCCTCAAGTACTGGGATTACAAGTGCGCACCACCACACCAGGCTGCATAGTTTTAAATGATGGAAAAGGAGCAGAGATCCTGAAATCAGACCTGGGATAAAATATGTCTGGGGTGATCATGTTTCTAAATGCCAATGCCCCTTTGAGTGTCTTTAGAGGACAAGTGGATGTAATACATGACTTGGGGACTCCCCCAGAGAACTAGATGTGATCAGGCCTGAGGTATTCTTTCCATTGCACACGCATTTGCTGAGCCCCTGCTGTCACCTGCCAGGCCTGCCCTGGGCACCTGACATAGAAAGGGGCACAAGGCCTGAGGCCAGACCCCCAAGAGCTCCTGCTATGGTAAGTGGGGCAAGGTGGGGGCGCTTAGGTTCTGGCTGTTTGCTTCAGTTGCTATTTCCACTGCTTTCATTGTTTTAGGGTGCGCGCGCATGAGTGCATGTGTGTGTGTGTGTGTGTAAATTTTTTATTTTGAAACAGGGTCTCAGAGCCAGGTGTGGTGGTGCATGCTTGTAATCCCAGTACTTGGGAGGCTGAGACAGAAGGATCACAGGTTCAAAGCCAGCTTTGGCAACTTAGGAGACCCTGTTTCCAAATAAAATCGAGCTGGGGGTGTAGCTCAGAGGTAGAATGCCCCTGGGTTCAATTCCCAGTGCCACAAAAATAAATAAATGTAATAAACAGGGTCTTACAAGGTTGCTGAGAGTCTTACTAAGTTGCTGAGGCTAGCCTCGAACATGTGATCCTCCTGTCCCAGCCTCTCAAGTACTGGGATTACAGGCCTGTGCCACTATACCCAGTGCTTTCTCCCCTCCCCTCCCCTCCCCTCCCCTCTCTTTCAGTACTGGGGATTGAACCCAGGGGCATTCTACCTCTGAGCTACACCCCCAGCCCTAGTTTTTATTCTTTATTTTGAAACAGGGTCTCACTAAGTTGCAGAGGGCCTCACTAAGTAGCTGAGGCTGGCCGAGAACCCAGATGGGATGTATGATCAGCATCTCTTCATAATTTGTAAATCTTAACATTCTCCCTAACATTGACTAAAAATATTTCATGCCTTTGTACCATCTTACGAGTTGCTGGCAAAAAATAAGTACCCACTGCTTTAAGACTATAATAAAATGAGACAATATTATTTGTATTATTTTGAAGTGGGTTTTTTCTTTTTAAAAAAGCAAATCATTGTGGAGCCTTCAAGGTATATTTAATTAATAAGAGCTAGCTAGCTTTTACCTGAAAGCCTTTGTTGGACAGTGAGGTCTGTCAAAGACCAAGTGCCGATTTCTCCTAAGCATTGGACAAGGTTTGGGAGCCTCCGCCCAGTGAGAGGCCAGCCTTTGTTTTCCTGGGCTCTGCTGCCCCCTGCCAGAATCTAGGAGTAGTACAGGAAGTGGGATGTTTTCAAAAAAGCTTTTCATGATTTTCCCAATCAGATGATGAAATAGGATGTTCTCACACACACCTTGTGAATTAAGGCCCAATAATTATTCGCTTTAAAATATATCTACTTGTCGCGTGGTGGCGCACGCTTGTAATCCCAGCATTCGGGAGGCTGAGACCGGAGGATCCGGGTTCGCGGTCAGCCTCAGCTACCTAGTGAGGCACTCCGCAACTTAGTGAAACCCTGTTTCAAAATAAAGAATAAAAAAATAGGGCTGGGGGTATAGGTCAGAGGTAGAATGCCCCTGAGTTCAATCCCCAGTACCACAAAAAAAAATAAAATAAAATAAAATAAAATATATCTACTTGTCGCCGGGCATGGTGGCACACGCTTGTAATCCCAGCATTTGGGAGGCTGAGACTGGAGGATCCAGGTTCGCGGCCAGCCTCAGCTACCTCGTGAGGCATTTCGCAACTTAGTGAGACCCTGTTTCAAAATAAAGAATAAAAAATAGGGCAGGGGGTATAGCTCGGAGGTAGAATTCCCCTGAGTTCAATCCCCAGTAGCGCAAAAAAATAAAATAAAATACTGGCAGGCGTGGTGGCGAGGACTTGTAACTCCAGTACTTGGGAGACTGAGAAAGGTGGATCGCAGGTACATGGTCAGCCTCAGCAACTTAGTGAATCCCTGTTTCAAAAAAAGAGAGAAGAAAATAGAGCTGTTGGGTGTAGCTCTGAGGCAGAATGTCCTTGGGTTCCATCTCCAGTACAAATAAATAATGAGGAGCCAAGCGTGGTGGCCCATGCCTGTAATCACAGTACTTGGGAGGCTGAGACAGGAGGATTGCACACTTGAGGACAGCCTCAGCAAGTAGTGAGACTCTTATCACCCTAGTGAGACCCTGTTTCCAAACAAAAAATAAAACAAAGCTAGGGGTATAGCTCAGAGGCAGAATGCCTCTGGGTTCAAACCCCAGTACCACAAAAATAAAAATTTTTTAAAAATGAAGCCCTCCACAACTTGAGACCCTGCTTCAAAATTAAAAAATAAAATAGGCCTGGGACCGGGCATAGTGGCACGCGCTTGTAATCCCAGCATTTGGGAGGCTGAGACCGGAGGATCCGGGTTTGCAGCCAGCCTCAGCTACCTAGTGAGGCACTCCGCAACTTAGTGAGACCCTGTTTCAAAATAAAGAATAAAAAATAGGGCTGGGGGTGTAGCTCGGAGTTAGAATGCCCCTGAGTTCAATCCCCAGTACCACAAAAAAAAAAAAAAAAATTGGCCTGGGGGTGTAGCTCAGAAGTAGAACCCCTCTGGGTTCAATCCCCAATACCACAAAAAAAAAAAAAAATCCTCCCGAGTGGGTAGCTCAGTGCTAGAAAACCTATGGTGTGGTTGAGGCCCTGAGTTCAATCCCCAACACCACCACCACCACCAAAAAAACAAAGTCACCCCCCTCATTTAGTATTAATCAGATTATAAAAGTATTTGTCCAATACAATGCCCTTGACCTTTTGTGTGTGGTACTTGAGATTGTACCCAGGGGTGCTCTACTACTGAGCCACATCCCCAATCCTATTTATAGTAGAAATTGAACCCAGGAGTGTTCTGACACACCCCCAATCATTTTAGTATTTTTGTTTTGAAACAGTCTATATTACTGTTGACCTAGAACCTGTAATCCTCGTGTCTCTGCCTCCCAAATACTGGGATTATAGTAATGTGCCACTGTGTCAAGCTTATCTTTTTAAACAGGGTTTTGCCAGGTTGCTGAGGCTTTTCTTAAATCTGCAATCCTCCTATCTCAGGCTCCCAAGTAGTAGGGCTACAGGCATGCACCACCACCCTTGGCTTCCTTATTTTTGAGATGGGCTTGCTAAATTGCCCAAGCAGGCCTCAAACTTAGGATTCTCCTGCCTCATCCTCCCAGAGTAGCTGGGATTACAGGTATGTGCCACCAGGCCAGGCCCAACCATGTCCTTTTATAACTTTTAGAATCCACAAAAAACTACCAAGGATACATTTTAAACTTGTTTTTTTAACTTGAACACTAAAGACGTAACTATGCTCTCTTTCTGTGGCCTACAAATCTTGGCTGCCTCGTAAACCTAAAATCTCTAAGTCATCTTGACCTCTGTTGCTTCCTATGCAAATGCTAAATGGGATGCGGAGGTCCCCGTGCTCTCCCTGCCTTTCTCCAACTACACCCAGGCCCAGAAGACCAGCATTCCAAATAGTATACCTAATCACCTGGGGCGCTGTTGTCTCTGAGCTGTGTACGGGCTCCAACTGTGCCACAAGATGCCCTGAGCACCAGGGTTCAAGTATGTTAAATATTTTTCTAGGCACTGCTGCCTAAAACCAAATGCTTTGTACATCATGCTTTGATTTTATAAAAAATTTGAATCCCATTTCAAGTGATGGGAGGCTAGCTCCATGGTTCTCAACCTAGGTAGATTTTGCCCTCCCAAGGACCTAAGACAGGAGGCATCTTTGGATGTCACACAGGCTCAGGAGTGCTACTCAACCTGCAATGCAGCGGCCAGCCCCCAACAAGACTTATGTGACCCAAAAACCCAAAATGCCAAAGTTGAAAAACCCTGGCATAGCTGTAGTTTTGCTTCTTTTTTACATTAGATTGACGGCCACTGGAACCCACAGTCAAACTGAATTTGTACAGGTGCAATGATCTCTTTTCAGTTTCTTACTTCATAATGAAAAACCATCTTTGGTTTGCTTAAGTTTTCTTGTTTGGAAAACAATGTACAGAGCTCATTATTAAAATACTACAACCACAACAGAGCATAGTGTGGTAACAATACAGAGTCAACTAAGATTAAAAATTGGTCTAAGACTTTAGATATAATAAGTTTTATTCATCTGGTGGTACTTGATGCTCACAGGGCACCGTACAACAAATTTAAAAAATACAATATGAAAAAAATCCAACAGCCAAAGAGATTAATTCCATTAAGAGGGCAATGGCCCACAGAAAAACCAACAAAAGCCCACAGGAAAACCCACCCTATGACCCCTCCCTTAAGAACATTAATTTCTTCCGGCTTAAGTTTGGCCTTAAGAAACATCTAAACAAAGTGCGAAGGAAAAGGTCTTTGAGAAGATAGTTAAAACTTCACATAGCATCTTTCACATAAGTATATCACAAAATGCTTTTCTCATTCAGTAATAAGCATATTAACATAATTCAGTATCTGTGAGCCTCTGTATCCTATGGTCCCAATTCTTTAGGTCACAGCCTTCAGATGAGTAGTTTGCTTTGTTCCAAATTTCCACTACAAAGTTTATTTGACATAAGTATCCAGAAGGCTAAGTAAACTGAAGCTGTATAAATACCTGAATTGAAAATATAATTAATTTTAAAAGTGATTTAAAATCAAATTCTGGTTTTTATTTTGGGGAGGGGGCTGTTGAGGATTGAACCCTGGGGTTTCTGAGCTATACCCCCAGCCCTTATTTTTATTTTTAAATAGGGCAGGGCCTAGCTAAATTACCGAGGTTGGCCTTGAATCTGCAATCTTTCTTAGTCTCCCAAATACTCAGATTATAGGCATAACACTGTGCCCAACATAAAATTCTGGTTTTGATATCTAATTTTACTTAATTCTCATAATTACTGAAGGTCATTTGAAAACAGCAAGATTTTAAAAATGAATGGGGAGGGAGGTACTGCTAGAAAACTTCTAAGATCAGATAGGTGATTTTAGAATTTGTGTTTCATTTTACTACAGAATGACATACACTGTCAGACAATCGTACCACACAAGAAACAATAGAGTTAAAATTTCTGCTTGAGAGCTGCTGATACTCAAAATCAACTTTGTAAAAGCCGATTACACACTTTCTCATCTATGCTTCCAAAGCAGGAGCCTTACATATTAATAAGAGGAGGCACAAACCTCCTCGTCCCCATATAAGCTTATTTATAGTAGCAGTCATATGCTAATAGCACTGCCTGGAGAATGTTTTTTCCTGTAGAGTTAGTTCACAAAAGTACTAACATAATGAGACAAAATAGCTATGAATCTAAACGTCTCAAAACAAGAAATTGGGGCCATGAAATAAAAATAAGGAAAAGCTGAGAACATACTTGAAATATTTGCCAAAAAACACTAAGAACTGCTTTAATGCTTGGTTCTTTAAGAATTAAATGGCCTTTCAATTAATGCCACACATTTAGGTCAATTTATTATTTAATTACTGTAAGCAAAGTCAAGCAAATCAAGATATTTTAGCTGGGCCACTGTATGGTATCAGGAGTACACAAGGCCTCTTTAATGAAATGCCTCACCCCATTATACTAGTTTTTAAGAGTAAAAGGCAGGTCACGTGCACCTTTGCACCCCTGCATTTAAGCGCAGTGGCTGGCAAACTAACAGGTATTCAACAGGTATTTACTGAATACATGGTTGAGGAGAGGCTAAAGACACAAAAGAGCCCAAAAGATTGTCTTATTCTATCAGCAACGTTCGTAAAGCATTTTGAGAAATCATGAAGTGAAAGGTGCTAAGTAAGTACAAATAATATTCAAGACAGTTCAGCCAAGGTGCTATTTTTTCTATGGTGATGGAATGGTTGTGCTAGACTGAGGGGAACACCCCCCAGAGTTACTCTTCGCACTGTAGTCATCAACAGAACAATGGAATTTTGACAAAATGCCATCACTTTAAATAGTCTGTATTCTGCTAACTACTTTCTAGAAACCAGGTGACAGAAAATGAATTAAATCCACTTAGTCTACACAAACCAGCACTTTATCAAAGTTCCGCATTTTACAAGTCATGTTCAAAAAACACACACAAATTTGCTTTTTGTACACAAATGTTTATTTCTCAATTAAACATTCCTTTTAAATACAAGGAATGAATTCTAAATCTTCATAAAGATGAATTAAAAATGAAATCCCTCCAGTATACTGTGTATAATCACTGTGTTCTTGGTCACTACTGGCATTTACTGTTTAACATCAAAAACAAAGACAGGTTATTTAAAAATCATGCTACTGGATTTCTAGCTTTTCCTCTATGACCAGCACTTTACTGATCTGCAATGTTTAAAAGTTTATATCACCAAATCAAAGCAAGTTTAAGATGTGAAATAGCTGTGCGTTGAACACAAAATAAACAAAATTATAGAATATAGTCAAGTTCGTAACGAATATAGGTGTTCTTATCATCATTGTAGATTCTTGGGTAATGTGCTATGAGAGCGTCCTGTGAACCAATGTAGATGGAGTTGTAAATTTTCCAATATACATCTCTGACTTTCCGAGCTGGGTGAAACAGACCCTGCAATAATGAAAAGTAACATTATTTCAATTTTCAAGAACATTTATACCTTAACAGAATAACAAACCATAAAGATAGTATTCAAAATTGCCCTTTAAGAAGGAAAAGAAAAATATGGCAACTGCACAAAACTGCAATGGGCAAAGATGAAATCTAAATCCCTCCACACCTACAACTCTTCTCCCATACAGCACAATATATACCCTACAGAAAATTCAACACAGTAGATGACTTTTCTCACTGGGAAATCTTCAAAAATCTTTAACCTACCTGTAAACAATACTGCAGCATTCTACATGGTCCAATAGCAACTCTCAGGCCCTCCAGGGCTCCCATGACTGCCTGGATTACATGGGGAGATGTCTCGAACACATTAGGCCACACATAGTTCAACAAGTGATTCAGAGAATCTTCACAACCAAATCCATAAACCCCAAGTGACATGTGTTGTACCACCGCACTAGCTGTCTGTCTGTGTACAAGGTCTCTGTAATGGAGGGGAAAAAATTCTGTTAAGATATAGTCTTAGTTTTATAGGAAATGGTCATCTTCCCATTAGGAACTAAATTACTAAGTACCCTGAATGGATGGGAAGTCATCCTAACATCTTATATGTGTCTGATACATCCTTTAGAATGACTAATGGTTCCACTTGAGATCTTTTTGCTTTAATGACTCAAACCTTACTAAGATCCAAAAATAAGCCATATTGTCTAATTAACCTTTAGAAGGAGTAAGAGAGCAAGAGCCCCATGCAGTC
This sequence comes from Graphiurus murinus, assembly GCA_004027655.1. Classification (NCBI taxonomy): domain Eukaryota; kingdom Metazoa; phylum Chordata; class Mammalia; order Rodentia; family Gliridae; genus Graphiurus; species Graphiurus murinus. The sequence goes on from PVLC010040806.1 coordinate 13,138, forward strand.
TTAGTTTTAGTATGCTGCTAAAGTGATTCTTACATAAAAATGACTACCATTAAAATCTCATTTTACTTTACTTTGTGTATGTGTGTGGTAATGGGGGTTGAAACCAGAGGCATTCTACCTTCAAGCTACACCTTCCCCCAGCCAAATTTTATTTATTTGGAAACAGGGTCTTGCTAAGCAGGACAGCCTCAGCAAGTAGTGAGGCTGTCCTCAAACCTGCAATCCTCCTGTTTCTGCCTGCCCAGTACTGAGATTACAGGTGTGAACACCATGCCTGACTTAAAATCTCATTTTAAACTCCTGTTCATAGTAATTCAGATACCACCATATAACAGATAACTAAATTAAAACTGTTCTCATGTAGCCGGGCGTGGTGGCGCACGCTTGTAATCCCAGCATTCGGGAGGCTGAGACCAGAGGATCCGGGTTCGCGGCCAGCCTCCGCTACCTAGTGAGGCACTCCGCAACTTAGTGAGACTCGGTTTCAAAATAAAGAATAAAAAAAATAGGGCTGGGGGTGTAGCTCAGAGG
>PVLC010040807.1:0-13759 GCA_004027655.1 Graphiurus murinus
TAGGGAATGTTAGTTGGATCAGTATTTCTTGAAAGCAATTTGTCCAAACATGTCCAAAGTCTTAGCTTTATTTTAGCTTCAACAAATCCACTTTTAGGGATACAGAGATACCCTTAAGGATTTGTAGGGAGTGTTTCCAGGACTTCTACGGATACCAAAATCTGCCACGTACAAGCCATTTACATAAAATAGTGTGTCATCCTCTTTTTTTTTTTGCGGTACTGGGGATTGAACCCAGGGGCATTCTACCTCCGAGCACATCCCCAGCCCTATTTTTTACTCTTTATTTGGAAACCAGGTCTCACTAAGTTGCAGAGGGCCTCACTAGGTAGCTGAGGCTGGCCGCGAGCTCGGATCCTCCGGTCTCAGCCTCCCAAGTGTGTCATCCTCTTGTACATTAAGTTATTTCTAGATTACTCATCTTATTGAATACAATGCAAATTCTATGTAAATAGTGGCCATACTGTATTATTTAGGAAATCATGGCAAGAAAAAGGAGTCTGTGCAAGTTGAAGATGAACACAATTTTTTTCACCCAAATGTTTTCCATTTGAAGTTGGTTGAATTTTGGGGGTGCAGACCCGGTGGGTACACAGGTTGGACAGTATAATAAATTTGTGCATGGATTCTGCCAAGGTTTAATTTGTGTGTAGATTCTGCTGAAGGTGTTCACCATAGCACTGCATACAAAAACAAACAAATAAGAAACTGCTAATTTAATTGCCCACCATCAAAGCACCAGGTAAATAAATCATACCTCCACACAATGGCATGCTATACAGGCGTTAAAAAGGAGACTGGAAGGGAAACAGTTACGAAAACCATAATGGATATTGAGACAACTTAATACACACTATGCTGGTCATAATAATAATAAAAAAAAGGTCAGAAAACAATAGGTTTTGGTGAACATTGGAAGAAATGGATCCATTGCTGGTAGGAAAGTAAAATAACGCAGCAACTGTGGAGAACAGGTTGGCAGGTCCTCAAAAATTAAACACAAACTTACCCTGCAACCCAACAATGCTAATGCTAAGGTATACACCCCAAAGAATTGAAAACAGAAACTCGAATGAATCCCGGTCCACGAGTGTCCGTTGCAATGCTGTTCCCAGGAGGTAGGAGCGATTCACAGGTCGAGCAGCAGTGGAGTAATGAAACCACCACAGAATCCTGCAGTGCTCGAAGCAATGAGGTTCTGACACAGCCGGCAACACGGAGGAGCCTTGAAAACATCTCGCGACCAGGAAGAAGCCAGAAACAAAGACCGCGTACGTGCTGCATGGTTGCATTTATTTGTGGTGCTGGGGATTGAACCTGGCAGTCTTCTACCTACGAGCTACACCCCCAGGCTGATTTTATTTTTATTCGGAAATAGGGTCTTGCTTAAGTTGCCAAAGCTGGCTGTGAACCTGAGATCCTTCTGTTTCAGCCTCCTAAGTCCTAGGATTACAGGTATGCGCCACTGCACCGGCCATTTTTTTTTTTTTTTTAATAAAAATGTCATCAGTGTGATGGGCCAGGGCTGGGGTCAGGGCTCAGTGGTAGAGTATGCCTAGCATGCAGGAGATCCTGGGTTTGATTCCATGGCAAAAATAAATAAGAAAAATAGATAAATACATAAACAAATAAGTAAAAAGTAAATAAAGATAAAAAATAAAATACATTTATCAGTGAGAATCCCTGGGTAAGGAGATTATGTGGAAGGCTTATGGCCGATTTAATTCTCTGTCTCTCCCTTTCTTTCTTCCTTCGTTCCTTTCTTCTTTTCTCTCTTTCTTTCTTTCTCTTTTTGTGATACTGGGGATTGAACTCAGAGGCATTCTACCTCCAAGATACACCCCCGCCCCCCAGCCCAATTTTTTATTTTTACTTTGAAACAGGATCTCACTAGGTTGATGAGAGTCTCACTACTTGCTGGGGCTGTCCTTAAACCTGTGATCCTCCTGTTTCAGCCTCCCAAGTACTGGGATTACAGGTGTGAGTCATCATGCCCAGCTGACTTAATTCTTTTCTTATCTGTATTCCTGAATATCTCATAATGAGTGTGTAATACTTTGTATTTAGAAAAAGTTGGATGGGCTGGGCGTGGCAGCGCATGCTTGTAATCCCAGTGCTTGGGAGGTTCAGACAGGAGGATTGCAGGTTTGAAGAGCCAGCCTTGGCAACTTAGTGACACCTTGTTTCCAAATAAGAAATAAAATCAGGCTGGGAGTATAATCTGGAGGTAGAATGCCTTTGGGTCTAATCCTCAGTACCACATACACAAAAAAAGTTTGGAAAAAAAAAATGTTAAAAAAAAAAAATGTTGAGTTGGGCATGGTGGCTCATGCTTGTAATCCCAGTACTTGGGAGGCTGAGACAGGAGGATCGTAGGTTCATGGCCAGCCTCAGTTACTTAGTGAGGCCCTCCACAACTTAGTGAGACTCTGCTTCAAAATAAAGACTGAAAAATAGGGCTGGGGGGGGGGGGGTAGCTCGGAGGTAAAAATGACCCTGGGTTCAATCTCTAGTACTGGAAAAAAAAAAAAAAAGTTGGATGGGCAATATACTAAGAACAGAAATAAGAAGTTTGGTCTGGATGCTGTTTAAAAGTGCCTCCACAGAATCCGGCAACAATATAGACGGCTTTTATATGAGCTCATCTGTATTATCAGGCAATTACGGCCCGAGAAACAGGAAGAAAGCCGCAGACACCCTGCAGAAGGAGCGAGTCGCTCGCCTCTTCCAAGACCGAAACCCTCTGAGTTGAGATAATACGGAGGCCATTACCGTAGCACAATTAAGTTACGCGACTTCTGAATGCACTCAAAAGAAATACGCCCACAAGAAAGAGCATGTCAAGAAAACAAACCCACACGGCGCGCCTAAGCGCCCCTCTAATAAAACATAATTTGCGTAAAGTCATTAATAAAGGCTCATCCCTTTGTGCATCGCGTATATAAAATGCGATCAGTTTAACCAGGATGTGAAACGAAACACGACGTGTCATTTGCCATTTCTCCACTAATACTTCAGATGGCTGTCAAAGGAAGGCAGGAAGGCCACCCCGATGGGAATATCGATATTTTCACGTTTCAAGGAGACATGAGAGCAACGAAAACTTGCAAAGCAGGGAAAGCACATGACCGCCGGTTCCATTATTGTACAGGGGTGGGGAGGGGGTGGGGAGAATTGTTCTATGAAAGAATGAGCTTTTTTCCATGGAGGTCAAAAATTTCAGTTTTTCTGTTTGTATAGAAATGCTTATCAAAAGATCTCAACTTTCCTACTTTGTTATAAGTTACTTCAAATCTACTTCAGGTCTCCTTCTATAGTTTTTTTTTGCAGTACTAGGGATTGAACCCAGGGGCATTCTACCTCCAAGCTCCATCCCCAGTCCTATTTTTTTTTATTCCTTATTTTGAAACAGGGTCTCACTAACTTGCGGAGGGCCTCACTAAGTAGCTGAGGCTGGCCTCGAACTCAGATCCTCCTGTCTCAGCCTCCCAAGTCCTGGGATTACAAGCGTGCGCCCCCGCGCCCGGCTCTCCTTCTATAGTTGTTTGGATGCTACCGATTGTTAGCGTGACGGTTCCCTTGGTTCCCATCTCATTTTCTTGCTTGTGAGCGAAGGTTTATAGGGACCATGTTGGAGTATCCTACAGCGGCATTGCACCGCAGGCGTTGCAGAGTATGTCCTAGCTAGGGCCACCGGTGTCCCCTCTGTGCCTGGTCAGTATGTCTGGGTATGGGCCTTGAGCCTTGGGCCTCGGAAGAGCAGAGTCAAGCTGGAAATGCACGTTGGAGCCTCCCCGGGGTCAAAGGTTGGCCAGCTGGACGCAGGCACACATCCGTTGGGCATCTTTGAAGTTCTGGGCAGGACAGCCCGCACTTTCCATGCTGGGTGACTCACGTCTCATTGTCCCAGGAGCCATTATTGCTTCCACGGGAAAAGACTGAGGTCCTAGGGAGTTCAGTAACTCGCCTGAGGTCACAGTTAGGGACACCTGGAGGTGGCATCTTTATGCCATCAGCATGGGGGGAGAAAAAAAGCAAGGGTAGCCGGGCACGGTGGTGTACGCCTGTGATCCCAGTACTTGGGAGGCTGAGACAGGAGGACGGCAGGTTCGAGGACAGCCTCAGCAAGTAGTGAGACTCTCATCAACCTAGCGAGACTGTGTTTCCAGATAAGAAATAAAATTGGACTAGGGGGTGTAGCTTGAAGGTAGAATGCCTCTCGTTCAATCCTCAGTACTACAAAAAAAAAAAAAAAAAAAAAAAAAAAAAAAAAAAAAAAAAAAAAAAAAAAAAAAAAAAAAAAAAAAAGAAAGAAAGAAAAGAAAAAGAAAGAGTGAAAGGCAGATTCTTGGGGACTTTGTGCATCCAGGGGATGGTGCGGCAGAGGGCCAGGAAAGAAGCAGACAGGTGGCTTCCTAAGTGTCCAGTGACTAGGAAGATGCTTCAAGAAGGGGCGAGAGGCTTGGGGTGGAGGCAGGCGTGGTGGCGCACCCCTGTCATCCCAGTACTTGGGAGGCTGAGACAGGAGGATCGCAGGTTTGCGCCCAGCTTCAGCTGCTTGGGCTCTCCACAACTTACTGAGACCCTGTTTCAAAATAAAGAATTTAAAAAAAAAAAAAAGGGGAGGGGGCAGCCAGTGATGAGAGAGGTTTGGGGTAGAGCTGGGCGTGGTGGCGCACCACTGTAATCCTGGTACTTGGGAGGCTGAGACAGGAAGGTCACAGGTACGAGAGTATCCTCAACAACTTAGCAAGACCCTGCTTCAAAAAAAAAAAATAGATAAATAAATAAATAGGGTGGGGGTGTAGCTTGCAGATAGAATAGCCCTGGATTCTGTATAAATATATATATATACATATATATTTATCTCTCTATGTATCTAATGTATAATCTAATATTATAATATATTAATTAATCTGATATATTGATATATTAATTAATTTAATCTAATATATATATATATTAGAGAGAGAGAGATATAGAGAGGGGAAGATAGATTTGGGGTGGACAGGGAGGAGTTAAGAAGGCAGTGAGCCCTCTTCCTGAGGGTGTGGGTAGAGTGTCTCTGGGTTCAATCCCCGGTACCACAAAAATAAATAAATCAATCCTTTTAGGTGACAGAAATAAGTCCACGGAGGAGACGGGGAAGTGCTGAACGGTGTGGATGGTGCTGGGACCCTGCAGATTTCAAAGTGGGGCGTGGATGGGGGGGTAACATCGCACCAGGGAGTCGGTTTTCTAGAGAAAGTCATTTCAAATTTAATTGAAAAGAATGCACGGTTAATTACTTCACCTGCCACCCTGGAAATGGCCTTGGTAGGGCCTGCGTCTCAGTCAAAGCCAGCGCAGGTCTCGCAGGTCTCGGGGGACGAGGGAGCTGGTCCCCAGTGGGTTTCGGCCAGCCGTGGCAGGGTCTGGGGCTGGAACAGCCGTCAGGGTGGGTGGGCTTCGGGGACTTGCAGCTGTACTCTCAAATAGAGTTCCATACTACTTTATTTTTGTATTTTTTTGGGTACTGAAGGTTGGACCCAGAGGCATTCTACCTCCAAGCTCCACCCCCAGCCCTCTTCTATTTTTTTATTCTGAAACCAGGTCTTGCTAAGTTACTGAGGGTCTTTCTAAGTCGCCTAGGCTGGCCTTGAACCTACAGTCCTCCTGTCTCAGCCTCCTGAGTACTGGGATTACAGGCGTGTGCCACCACACCTGACTTTTTTCTTTTTTTTTAAATGGAACCAGTTAATGTAACCAGTAAATGTTGGTGTTCCACCAACATTTTGGGAGTATGCTTTTTTTTTTTTTTTTTTCAAGGAAATCACTCATTTCAACTCATCCTTTATTTGGAAGGTATTTTAAAAGAAAGCAGAAGAAGTTTTGCTCTAACTGCTGAGAAACAGAGAGGCCGGCCCGGCAGGGTCTGATCTGATTGTGACTTCAGAGGGAGACAGGTGTCTCTGGGTGCATCGTGGCCCTTTGCCGGTTATGAAATTGGTTCTGAGCTCCGGGACATAAATGACACCTGAAGACAAATGGCCGCCTCCTTATTAGATTGTAACCTTTCCTGCAGATTTCCCTTGGAATACAGGGTCGGCTAATCCACAATCTCATTTCACTGTAGAATCTCCAATGGCAGTTGCCATGTCAAGATGAAGGGATGGAAAGTTCTGGAACGCCCCCGACCTTCTTCTGGGATTTGCACGGGGATGCACAACCAGCTTTTTAAGCTACAGACAGATGCTGAAAATAAGATTTTAACACAACAGGAAATTATGGATATGCGCGTGTGTGTGGTACTGGGGATTGAACCCAGGGGCATTCTACCTCCGAGCTACACCCCCAGCCCTATCTTTATTTGGAAACAGGGTCTCACTAGGCTGAAGAGAGTCTCACTACTTGCTGAGACTGTCCTTGAACTTGTGATCCTCCTGTCTCAGCCTCCCAAGTACTGGGATTATAGGCGCACATCACCATGTCCGGCTGGATATGCCTTTATAACATTAATTTTTATTCACAGATGGGGTCAATTGCTATTTTTTTTTCTATTCACTTCATTTTGACGATTCTTGCTGTAAAATATCCTAGGCTGAAGAAAAGATAACCCTAGGACCAGAATGCAGGACACGGGGATTTCCAGTCTCTGTCCCAGCCATCAGGTTAAACAAAGATTACTTAGGATGGAATTTTTCTGGGGTCGAATGAACGCATGATTGTATTTTTTAAATGAATCTGCCTGATACACAAGATTATTTCTCTGATCCATCCACAAAATGCATAAAGAAATTGGGTCACGCGGTGGGGCACAAGTTCAAAATGAAGACATTCCAGTTTATCATAAGGGGAAAATAGGACTCCAAGCAAAATCTTCTATACAAATGGAAGAGTCGGCTAAAATTTTATGAAATTAAAAATTGGGAAAAGGATAACCTTACAGGCGCAAATAATGGTTTTATTTTGGGGTTTTTAATCCTTTACACAATGTTTTAAAACATCAAATATTTATGCGGTTCCATAAAGTGTTTCCAAAAGATAAGACTCTTGATTACCAGGGCCGCGAAGTGGATAGAAAGCAAATATCAAACGGCATAAAGACACTAAATCTGATTTTACAGCGCTTCCTTTGAAACCCTAACTAAATTAAATGCAAACAATGGAAGCATGTATCCGTCAGAAAGCTTATAAGCCTTCTAATAAAATTCATACAGTTCTTTAGAAGGTTTTATATAGAACAAGACAGATATCAGAATGAAGATATTAAAAAATATGTACTTGTCTAAAACTTTGAAATAACAACCAGACTATTTGCCTGGGAGCACAAGAATTCCTGCAAGGAGATGATGATGTTTTAATTTATATCCATGTCTGTTCAGAGACTAGTTGGATGATAATTAAAAAAAAGAAAGTTGGTGAATATCTGCTACTAATTTATAAAGGTGACTAATATATTCTGTGATAAGCCATGCAATTAAGTGACTTATTCAGATGCAATCACACTTTTTTTTTTTTTTTGTGGTACTGGGATTGAATCCAGGGGCATTCTATCTCTAAGCTACACCCCCAGCCCTATTTATTTCTTATTTTGAAACAGGGTCTCACTAAGTCGTGAAAGGCCCCACTAAGATGCTGAGGCTGGCTGCAAACCTGCAATTCTCCTGTTTCAGCCTCTCAAGTAACTGGGATTATGAGTGTCCACCACAATCACAATTTTAATATTTAACCAACTTCTTTAGAAATATTCTTTAACCAATAATCAGGAATATACCAACTAAATACTAGTATAATAAGAATGCAATTGTGAAATCTGTGTTGCTAGGACAGTCTGAGGATGTATAGTTCATAAGCGTTCTTGCAGGATAACTGTTCAATATACTAGGTACTAGCAAAATATGGCCCCCAGGTAAGTTTTGTCAATAAAGTTTTATTGGAACGCAATCATCATCACTCATTTACATATTGCCAATGGCTGCTTTTGTGCTTGAAGGGCAGAGTAGGGTAGCTAAAGCAGAACGCTTCTGGCCTGCAAAGTGTAAAATAAATGGACTTTCTGGTCCTTCATCAAAAAGGTTGACGGCCCCTGACTCATAGATTCACTCGGAATAGTTGTGATTTAAATGTACATTAATAGTCCCTGATTATAGTGATTTGGCATATTAATTAACTTCGCTTCTCTTTGCTTTTCTACACTCAAGATAAATTATGAGTTTGCTTTAGAACTTGTGGCTGATCAATGCTTAAACAACAAATGAGTAATTCATCAGAACTAGATACTCTGCAAGTTACTTTCATAAACCGATCCATAAACTAAATGAGGCCGAGGATAAATAGATAGACAGTGGATAATATAAGTAACAGGGTACTGACTCGAAGCTGAAGATGACCCTTGGGCTGCTTGGACAATTCAAGTCACTTGTAGGAAAGCACCCACCTCACCTAGAATGTATTCATCATCTTCTGTTCTGCGAGTTCTCATCAAGTTCAAGTTGGAGAAGCGCTATACTGACTGGGAGGTAGACCTATATTTCCTTTCCTTTTTTTTTTCTCCTACCAGAAGATGCTAATTCTTGGTAGAGAGCTTAAATTTTAATCCCACAGGTAAATACTACTAGTTTCTAAATGTGGAACACAACTGCCAATACGTTATTTAGAAAATATTCCTTGAAATGCAAGATGTTGGTCACAAGGGTTAAAACGGAAAGCGTTTCAATGATCAAAACTTACTTTTGAAATAGAGATGAAAAATGAGTGGCGTGGAGCTTCTCACTTGGTGGGTAGAATGCTCTGGAACGGACCATTGCCCCTGGTCAAGATGACCACTAGGGGGCGCTTTTCTTCTGAATGTTCCTCTGGGGTTGTGAGGATTCCTGGATTGGTGAAGATTCCTCAAAATCTTTCTAGAGACCTGAAACTCACCGCTCCGCCCCCAGGCTCTCAGTTGCTTTCCAAGCCCGGACCTCAAGTTATCCAAGGGCACCTTGAAGCATACTGGGGTGGTTTTGTCCCCAGATTTGGGGACTTATAGTTTAATTCATGTAGCCTCCATCCTATGTAGTCAAGTGGAGCCCCAGGTCTCTTCTCATATGAACTGTGCTTAGGCTAAGATATATTCCAGGAGGAATGATTTGGGGAAAACGGAAGAATGCACTTGGGAATGCCGGGGCCCTGGGGTTCCTGTGTCCCCGACTCACGGTCACCCACCCTGGGTCTCTCCTTCACCACTCTGGGCTTTCCTAGCTGCTTATTTTGAAGAACTCTTATGAAGAATGAAGAATTCTTCACTCTTCTGAAGATGGGTTGAGATCTTACCCACCAAACGTCTGGTAGTTGGTGTCCATTTCATACCATTTCCCTGCTGCTATTATCTTTTAACTTTACTTAAAAGGAAAAGGAAGGAGAGAAGGAGAGAAGGAAAGGAGAGAAGAAACCCGAGTCTCCGTGTTCACTCCTGTTAAATTTCTTTGTAATTTCAGGTCATCTTTCCTCCGTGGGACCCTCCTGATCTTTTGTCCTTCTGCCAATCAAAGGCTGGGCGTTTCCCGGCGGCCGTGGACGGTCATTCTTTGGTGCCTTCATCCTCGTTGGACACACAGGATGGAGGGGAGCCCAGAGGTGCCCGCCAGTCTCCTCCCAGGCCAATGCAAACCTGTTGACGGATGCTTCTTGGGGGACACCTGACTTTGGTGGTCCTGGTCTTCTGGTGGTTCCTGGGGTCTCTCCCTCCTTCCTCAGGCCTTGGTGGCTTTCTTCTGGGGTGTCACTTGTGCCATCCTTACGTCTGCCAAGAGTAGCAAGTGGGGACCGACGCTGCCGTCTCTCCTCTGCACTGTTCTCTCCATGGATCTTGACGCGCCATGCCCAGCCCGAGAGTAAGAAGCATGTCCTCCGTCTCTCTTGGTCCATGCCGGACAGCCCGGCTTCCCTGAGTTTGCAGAGCTTCACCAACTGCTGGACGGCAGGGGAAGCCTTCACTTTTGACTTTCTTCACTTCTGTCCAGCGAGGGCCGGTAGCTTGGAGGACATCCCCAGGAGCTGCAGAGGGTCCATGTTGTGGACGCAGAGAAAGGCAGAGGCATCTACGCAGGCGCCTCAGCCTTTGAGTTTCGCCAACACAGGGTCAATGAGGAGTTGGGTGGGACACCTGGTCCCAAGGGTCCTCAAGCTGCCGCTCTCTCTCCTGAGAGGTCTCCTGGGGCCTCTGGGAAATGCAGCTGTCAATGACCTGTTCCTGAGCTGGGCCCCAGTAGAGACCCTCAGTGCTTCAGTGAGACTGACTCTCTCTCTGTCTCTCTGTCTCTCTGTCTCTGTCTCTGTCTCTCCCTCTCTCTTAGATTGAACCCAGGGGCATTGTATACCCCCCCAGCCACACCCCTAGCCCTTTTTATTTTTTAATCTTGAAACAGGGTCTTGCTAAGTTGCTGGGGCTGGCCTCGGATCTGTGATCCTCCTGTCTCAGCCTCCCAGGTGCTGGGATCAGAGGCGCGCGCCTCCCGTAAGGCGTCCTTGACCCTGCGCTACAACAGAGAAGACTCTGAGCAGCACAATACATTTCAGAAAGACTTTTGTCAATAACACTAATTTTCCCCTTAAAAATAGTTTTTTTGTTATTGAAGTGAAATTCACATAACATAAAATTAGCCATTTAAAAGGGAACAATTCAGTGACATTTAATATAATGACAATGTGTGCGCAGCCACCTGCTCTGTCTGGTCGCACGCGTTCATTATCTCCAAAGAAAACTCGGTACCCATTAAACAGTCCCTCCCTCCTCCTGACTGGAACTGCCAATCTGCATTCACCTATCTCGATATCTCACATAAACAGATGATTACAGTGGGTGACACTTTGCGTCTGGCTGCTTCCACGGAGCCTGCTTTCGGGATTCATCCACATCGAGCCCCCCGTCTGTACGCTGTCCCTTTTTTATGGCTGAATAGTATTCCATTGCATGTCTCTACCACACTCTGTTCATCTGTTCGTTGGGTGATGGGCATTTGGGCTGCCTTTTGGCTATTGGGCATGACAATTAATATAAACGATTTTTGTACAACACCTGTTTTCAGTATATACCTTGAGCGGAATTTCTGAAGCCAATGGTAATTCTATGTTTAACTGACTGGCGAGTCCCTCACTTTTGTCCACTTCTAAATTGTTCAGGAGGCAGGGGGCCAAGTGCTGTGGGCATGCACGTTATTGTCAACATGATTTACGTTATGATGTGAGACGGTAATGCACCAATAAAAGCACATTTAAAAATAAATAAATAAAGCAAAAGTTAAATTATTTTTTACTGTTGAATTGTGTACTGGGGATTTTATTTTATTTTTTGGCACTAGGGATTGAGCCCAGGGATATCGTACCTCCCAGCTATACCCCCAACCCTTTTTATTTTTTGGTTTTGAAACACAGTCTCTCTAGTTTGCTGAGAGTCTCACTACATTGCTGAGACTGGTCTCAAAACTGTGATCCTCCTGTCTCAGCCTCCCAAGCACTGGGACTATAGGTGTGTACCGCCCACCCGGCCAGTTCTCTCTGTATTCTGGAGACTAGATCCTTTACCGGGTAGTGATTTGGAAAGCCCTCCCCAGCCTCATTCTATGAGTTACATTTTCACTGTCTGCATAAAATCCTACTTTCCCAGTAAAAATCCAGTCACGTGCACCCCCCAAGGTAGGGTAGTGACTTTTGGCAAATGTATACGGTCATGCAGCCACCACCACTGGCCGGAACATTTCCAGAAAGTTCCTTTTAGAGACTGTCCCCTCTTAACGCCAACTACTTGCTCACTTCTGTCAGCGTGCTACAAAGTTTAGCCTTTTTAAAATTTTTTAAATCTTTTGTATAACTGGGAATTTTTTTCCCCCGGTACTGAGGATTGAACTCGGGAGCATTCTACCTCTGAGCTACACCCCCAGTCCTATTTTTTTATTCTTTATTTTGAAACCGAGTCTCACTAAGTTGCAGAGTGCCTCACTAGGTAGCTGAGGCTGGCCTCGAACCCGGATCCTCCAGTCTCAGCCTCCCAAATGCTGGGATTACAAGCGTGCGCCACGCCTGGCTAGTTTAGCCTTTTTTTGAAAGAAGTAAGTACCGGGGACCGCCTGACGCCCAAGGCAAGGTACGCTCGGTGTCCCCGTGTTCTCCGCACTGAGGTCTTTCAGCGTGCACGACATCAATAGTTTATACGGGGACTTCCTTCTTCCTTGGGATCAGCAGCATGGGGACACCTGTTTTGGGTGTCTAATTTGAAATGCCGACAGAAAACATCAGACATGGCTCCTCCTCCATTCTTCCCCATCACCACCCCCTCTGGCAAGAAAGCAGAGGCAAATCCAACTCCTAAATACATGCTACTCATGATACTCTACATGTGACACAGGTTAGGGGCTGGAATGTTTCTTGAGCAACCTTTCTTGGCACTGGGAATTGAACCCAGGGACATTCTATCTCCGAGATACACTCCCAACCTTTTTTTTTTTTTTTTGGCGGTACTGGGGATTGAACTCAGGGGCATTCTACCTCCGAGCTACACCCCCAGCCCTATTTTTTATTCTTTATTTTGAAACCGAGTCTCACTAAGTTGTGGAGTGCCTCACTAGGTAGCTGAGGCTGGCCACGAACCCAGATCCTCCAGTCTCAGCCTCCCGAATGCTGGGATTATAAGCGTGCTCCACCACGTCTGGCTCATCCCAACCTTTTTTTTTTTTTTCCGGTACTGGGGATTGAACCCAGGAGCATTCTACCTCTGAGCTACACCCCCAGTCCTATTTTTTTATTCTTTATTTTGAAACCGAGTCTCACTAAGTTGCAGAGTGCCTCACTAGGTAGCTGAGGCTGGCCACGAACTCAGATCCTCTGGACTCAGCCTCCCAATCCCATCCCTTTTCATGTTTTATTTTTGAGACGGGGTCTTGCTAAGTTGCTGAGAGTCTCACTAAATGGCTGAGGCTGGTCTGGAACCTGTGATCTTTCTGTCTCAGCCTCCCCAATACTGGTATTAGCGATGTGCACCACCACGCTCGGCTGCAGGTATGTCTTGTGTGGTCTCTGTCCTCTCAGTTCTTCCTAGTGGCTGGGTTACCTTAGAAACGACCTTCATTTGAATGACATTTGTAGTGACTTTGAAAGAGGTCAGGTGGAAATTTAGTGCTGAAGTCCGAAAAGTGGAGATGCATAGAAGGGAAGTTAGTCTTTTCTGGGCCACTACATGCAAGACACGGTATTGGATTGGACGCTGGACCAGAAAAAATATCTATAGCTCTAAAGGATGCTACTGAGCAGTCATGCTGGGGCGCATGCATTATTCATTTCCCTTCTCCTCCCTCGCCTCTCAGATAAGAGGTTTATATCAATGTAAAACTTCCTGAATCTGATAACTGCATTGTCATTGTATTAGAGACTGTTCTTTTCTTCTTAGGAGAGGCACAGTGAAGTATTTAGGGAGGAAGGGACAGGATGTGTGCAATCGGATCTCAAATGGCCCAGACACAAGAAGAATTGACGATAAAGGGAGCCCAGTGAAATGCTAGCAGTTGGTGGGTTTGGGAACTTTTTGTACTGTGCTTTGCAACTTAACAAAAGTTGAACAGTATGTCCAAAGAAAGCAAAGAAGTTGATTTAGCCGAGGGGGTTGGACGGGGGCAGGGGGGGGGGACACTAATGTATATCAAGGTCACTCACTAAACTGAACTTGAGAGGGAGGGAGGGCGAGGGAGCGGGGTGGGAATTGGGGGAAGGGGTCAAATGAGAATCGTGAGCACATCACATGTAT
>PVLC010040808.1:0-13668 GCA_004027655.1 Graphiurus murinus
GATGAAGAAGAGTATCTATTCATTAGTTTAAATCTTCCCTATTTGCCTAGCTCCTGTAAGCAGTGTTTCTTATCTTTTTCTTGGGCAGGTAGAGTTAGTTAAGGTGTGGTAGAGTTCCAGAGAGACCAGTGGGGGGAAGTGAACAAACTCTCTGTCTTAAAGTTTTCCTTACTCATAGGTAAAATAGTGGTCCTGAGTTTCTTTGGTTTGTTATATTGTTTCTAACCTGTGCTGACAGTAACTAAGTCTGCAAAGTCCATTTCCTGATGTTTGTAAAAGGTTAATGAATATCTCTGAGGCATTGCTTTTCCAGCTAATATTGAGGAAACATTATCCATCCAGCCATCTTGTGTTTCTAAGAAATTTTCCTTTACAATTAATGTGAAAGCAAAACCCAAAGCACCCCAAATTTCCAGAATAAAATAATGCAAAGTAGGATATGCCACGAATTCTTTCTTATGGAATTGTCTACCCTACAGGATTCCAGCGGACTGAGTCTTGATCCAGATCCAGCTATTAAGGTGTTGTGGCAGCTAACACAGGAGGATAGCAGTTCAAGGCCAGCCTCAGCAAGTAATGAGATTGTCATCAAACTAGCAAGACCCTGTTTCAAAAATACAAATAAAAAGAGGAGCCAGGCATGATGGCGCATGCTTGTAATCCCAGTACTTGGGAGGCTGAGACCAGAGGATCCAGGTTTGCAGCCAGCCTCATCTACTTACTGAGGCTCTCTAGAACTTAGTGAGACCCGATTTCAAAATAAAGAATTAAAAATAGGGCTGGGGGTGGAATTTGGAGGTAGAATGCTCCTGGTTCAATCCCCAGTGCCGCAAAATAAACAAACAAACAAACAAACAAACAAACAAACAAACATAAATAAATAAATAAATAAATAGGGTTGGGGGTGTAGCTCAGAGGTAAAATGCCCCTTGGTTCAATCCCTAATACCACACATACAAAAAAAGAAAGTAAGATTCCAGTTTAATGTCTGAGGCAACAAATCTTTACTTACCAATGTTACATGCCTTAAATTCCCTCAGAAGTCATTCACCAGGCAGAGAAGAGATCTGAAGAAATCAGGTAATACCGGGCCATGTCAGATTGCTTCTTGTGCAAGACTGAGATAAGACCAAATTAAATTTCCATTGAATCATTAAACATGTCTGATCGCTGTTTTCTGCTGTCAGAAGAGAATACCAGGAATTCACCATGGCCAAGAGAGCCATGTGTGCATATACCTTCAGCAGGAAAAGGAAAAGGAGAAAAAAAATTTATGAACACCTACGGTGAAGATCTTTACAAAATGGTATCATATATTTCCATTTGGATACTAAGGAATTAAAATGAAAGTTAAAATTCAAATTATACTTTAAGAGATTCTAAATCCTGCCAGGCATGGTGGCTCAGGCCTGTAATCCCAGCTAGTCTGGAGGCTGAGGCAGATAGCAAGTTCTAGGCCAGCCTGGGCAACTTAATAAGACCCTGTCTCAATTTAAAAGGTGGGGAGGGGACTGGAAAAGAAGATGGCAGTGAGATTATTAAGATTAGAGAAATAGAATAGAAAGTGACAGAGAGTCACTATTTCCCCTATGACAAGAAATATGACAGAAACAGGCTTAGGAATACCGATTAATTGTGCTGACCCGCAAGGTTACGAGCATTCTGGGTTCCACCCCCAGAACCAAGAAAAAAAAAAGGATCTTTGAATTCATTCACTGACTACATATATCATTGTTTCTTCTATTCAGTTCTCTGAGGCTAATCATTGGATCCTTGATTATTAGATTATGTCTCCACCAGACATGTAAGTGCTAAAATGTAAAATAATTAATGTCAGTTTGACTATTTATATACCCAAATTGCTTACTTAAAAATCACCTGAGATAAAAATGCCTTTATTATTATTTTAGATGAGTTTACTGATTCTGCTGCTACCTCTCCTCTATAGTTAGAAATATCAGAAGTTGACTATATATGTTATATAGATGTCAATCTACTATGACCTTGTGATGGTTAATTTTATGTGTCAACTTAATTGAACCACAGGATGACCAGGTATCTGGTTAAACATAATACCCGAGTGTGTCTGTTAGCCAATTTCTAGAAGAGATTGGAATTTGAATTGGTGGGCTGCAGAAAGCAGATGGCTTTCTAGGTTGTGGGTTGGCATCACCCAACCCACTGAGGTCCTAAATAGAACAAGAAGAGGCTTCAGTGAACTCTGCCTGACTTCTGGAGCTGAGATACCATCTTCTCTTGCCCTCAACTGTTGGGGTCTTAGCCCGGCGGGCCCGGAGAGACCTCGCCTCAAGATGGTGCCTGGCAGAGTGCCAGGAGCAGCTGCACGTGGTAACATCCTAGGGCTGTGCCACGTCAGAGCGCATGCGCCAGCACGTCAGAGCGTGGACAGTGCGTGCCCAATAGGAGGCTGTAGTGTTACTTAAGTTGCCTGAGTGATCTACTCCCTGATAGGCTCACTGAGTTTTCCTCTTTATGGCTCCTCCGATACCTGACTGAAAGAGAAGGAGTCTCTCCTGTGAGGAGAAGGAGTAAGAGAATAGGGAGGGAGTAAGAGAAGAGAGAGAGAGAGAGAGAGAGAGAGAGAGAGAGAGAGAGAGAGAGAGAGAAGAATAAAGAAGCTTGCACCATTCCTGTGTGTTTGTCGTCTCTTCGGGCCCTCGCGGGCAAGGGTCCGGCGCGGGGGACGATACTCAACACTTCCAGTTCTTGGGCTGAGAAATTCATCCTAGAATCTACATCATTGGTCCTCTGGCTCTTAAGTCTTCAAACCAGACCACTGGCTTCCACAGCTCTCCAGGTTGCAGATGACATTTTCTCAGCCTCAGTCATTGTGGGGTCAATGTCATATAATCTCTCTCTCTCTCTCTCTCGTTCTCTCTCTCTCTCTTTTTCTCATGCACATGTGCAAGATACACACACCACACACATACACAAACACATATATGTACTTTATATATATAGGAATATATGTATAAATATATATTTTTATTTCCCACCTTTTAGGTAATAATGTAGCCTATTCGTTCTATTTCTCTGCAGAATCCTAATAATGCTTATAATGATTCATACAAAATCCAATTAAAAATTTCAAGGAATCTGACTAGATTCTGATGATCTCAGGAAGAAAAAATAGATGAGCTTATCAGAAAGTTACAAATGAAATATATGAATAATGAAATGAGACTAGCCAACCTAATTATTAAGTATATTATAAAGCTCTGATACTAAAATAAGCACTACTAAAAGAAGATAAATACAGATATATGACCGAGAGTAGATAGCCTAGAAACTAATTTTGTTACATATAAGAATTTTTCAAAAGGGTAGCATCCCTACAAAGGAAGAATTATTCATTAACTTATACAGAAATAACTGGATATAAATTTCAGGGAAATAAAATTAATTTAGATCTACTCCTCATCATGGTAGGATAAAATAAATTCCAGATCCATTAAAAAGTTAAAATTTTTTAAAACATTCTTTCCAGTGCCCCCTCAAAAATATATTAGATCTGTGAATTAAAAACCAAGAGTGAGTTTCTGAGCTTAAAATCCTTTAAAGAAATCATAAAGCCAAGGATTAACTGCTTAAATAACATAAAATTTCTTTTTGTTTTTTACAAAATAGCATATACAATTTTTAATTTTTTTCCTTTCAGTACTGAAGGATTGAACCCAAGGGCATTCTACCTCCAAACTACCCTGCTAGCCCTTTTTATTTTTATTTTTATTTTTATTTTTTGAAACAAGGTCTCACTAAATTGATGAGGTTAGCATTAAACCCTCGACCTTCCTATCTCAGCCTCCCAAGAACTGGGATTATAGGTGCATACCACCACAACCAGCAGCAATTTTTTTAAAAATTAAGGATGGATTGGAAAAACTATACTCAGAAAATATGGCAAAAAGTTAATATCTTCATAAGATGCATTGTTGTATTACTATAGCAAGACAAAAGCTTTTCACATTTACTATTTATTAAGTTTTGTTTCTGATCGTGACTTCTCAGGTCAGCACAGGTAATCTTCCTGAGCCTGTTTCTGTCACATTTCTTGTTATGGTATGGGGATACTGACTCTCTGTCACTTACCATTCTATTTCTCTAATCTCAATCATTTCAGCACCACCTTCATTAAACTACCAAATCCACATACCATTTACACTCAATGTTTCTATAATAATTTTCTTTAAGTCAACTGTTTCACCTAAATAATTTTACCTTCATTCTAACCAACAATAAAGCTTTACATAAATGAAATTAAAATCTAAAAGCACTAATCTGTCTACCACTGAAAAATCACCTATGCTGACAGTGATAGCTAACTTTACATGTCAGTTAGCTGCACAATGATGCCCAGTTGTTTGGTCACTATTCAGCCTAGATGCTGGCATAAAGGTAATATTTAGATGTGATTAACATTTAAATGAGTGGTCTTTGCATAAAGCAGATTACTCTCCATAATTCGGGTATTCCTCATCCTATCAGTTGAGGGACTTGAAAGCCTGAGGTCCCTGGAAGAGGAAGCACTGCTCTCCTCCATACTGCCTTCAGATCTAAGACTACATCAACTCCTATTGAAATGTCCAGCCTTCCAGCCTGTACTGCAGATACTGGATTTATCAGTGTATAGAATTGGGTGAGCCAATTCCTTCAATGCCATGGCCTGGATGCTGAAGCCCTCTTTCACCCAGCTCCTCCCCCCCACCTCCAGTTCATTTCCTGTGGCTTTCCAAGTGGACTCTGCTCTCCTTGATCTGCTCCCTTTTCCTTTGCTTGTGCTTTCCATTCTGCTGAGAATGCCTTGGTTTGTCTGGCCTCCCCAGTTCTTGCCTTCAAGTTCTGAATCACTTAACACAAGAGGAAAGAAGAAATAAACAGTGGAGCAAGGTTCTTGCAGTTAGAAATAGATAAAGCCAGATTTGGAAGGTTCGACTCATGTGCCAGTTAATCAGCTAATTCATGGTGGTGACCTGGAACATTTTAAGGATTCTGAGGCTCTGTCTGAAAGAGTGCAGAGAACCATTAGTGATGTCTGACAGGAGAAGTGAAGTAAGGGTCACACATTTGCCATCTCTGTCTTGGATATTTAGGAAACTAACCTAGATTATTTTTATAAGCACTTTTCAATGCTTATTCAGACAAGGCATATGCGTGTGTTTATATATTTCAAAATATATATATATGTATATATTTTAAACTCAGATATTCATGAGTTTCAAAAATCAAATTTACATTCTTTTCATTTCCCAGATTTATGTAAGGAAAGTCAACTAAGAGCATTCAGACAGAGACAGAATGAGCATAGAACACAGACTACATTTGTTTTCCAAACATCTCCTTTTTTCATGTAACACCAAATTGCAAAACAGAATTTGCCTGCTGGGATAAGTAAGTGGAGTATAAAAATACTCCCAGCATACCAGACTTAGCCATTTGTTGGCTATGTTGCCCAGTTCCTCAGACTGGGCATCCTTAGGATACCTTTGGGAAATTACTCTGTATGAAAATTCTCTTGAGGCAACACAAGCTGTACAAAAAATAGCCAGAGATATCATCAAATAGCCTGATGAAGCTCCAAAAAATCGATTTACAGATAAACTTGCTGAACAGATTTGGCTTATCATTTGCTAACCCTTGATTTAGACTCTCTAAGACAGATCATTGGACCTGAGATGAACATTTCTGAGGAAGAAAGAAACCAGAAGGAGATCAATGTGGTGATTTGAATAATCACCTTATCCTAGATGATTAGACCCTTATCATAGATGGTGACTTTTTGACTCATTAAATCTCCAAATAAGTTGTGTGACACCTTTTCTCAATAAAAGAAAAAAGTGGTTTCATTACCTAATAGAATTCTTTTATTCATTTTTAACTTTTTAATACAAGATTTTCCATGATCACCAACTCACTCAATGAGACATAATTGCCACATCTGAAAATGATGTTATAGAAATCCATGTATCAGAGCAGAGAAGATTCTAGAAGAAAAAAACAAAAGTCTCAGAAAGTGTGCAATGGAAATGAGCCTCTGTCATGTGTAGAGTTTGTAAGGTTTCAAATTATCATGGAATGTCCTGGAATAAATACTTTTACCCCAAAATTTCAACAAGGGCTGCCCTTCCTGTTCATTCATCTCCCCTCCAACAATTAGCAATTTATTGGGCAGTGGGATAAGTAAAGAACTCTGGAAATTTTTATGGAAATTGAGAATTCACTACTTCATCTTTTTGAATTTGCTTTTGTTTTTGTTTGTAGTGCTGGGGATTGAACCTAGAGCCTCACACTTGCTGAACATACTCTTTACCACTGAGCTACATGCCCAGCCCCAGAAAGCACTATTTGAGTACTACCTACACTGGTGTCCTAATGAAATCCTGACCTTGCAAAAAGAACTTGTGTCTGAGAAGTGGATCAGTGAAATCTATTGAAACACAGAGCTTTGGATGGACAGTGCCAGCAGCTCAGCTTATAGACAGAATAACTCACCTCCCAAACTTCACTGCACTCTTCTCATGATAGCACTAAATTATGCAGTGTCCTAGAGGTTAGGGAGAAAAGTATTTGGTTTATAGTGAAACCAAAGTCCAGACAGATCCAGTGAGTCAAGGGCACAACCACTGACAACACCCACAATATGCTACTCATTTCCAAGGGGACAGCACAGAGGCAAAACCTAGGACTGGCCCCCTAAAAACTTTGCTTCCACATCACAGATACCTCTGCTCTGACCTCATTGTATCTGTTTGCTAATATCTGAAGCTCAGAGAAATATCCCAAAGACATTGGTTGACAAATTCAACATATCTTTTACCCTCCATTAGGTATTAATATTTTCTTTTTTTGCAATCACTTTATCATTTATTGTATCCTTTATTTTTTTGTATTTTAATAATTATTGCATTGTAAGCATACATCTTTGTTAGGTACAAGTTGATAACGACATGTGTGCACACATTTCTCATTTAACCCCTTCCCCAATTCCCACCCCGCTCCCTCGCCCTCCTTCCTCCACAAGTTCAGTTTAGTGAGTGACCTTGATATATTTGTGAAAGTATCATGCATATTAGGGTGTTCCCCCATCCATCCCCTTCCGTTAAGCCAACTTCTTTGCTTATCAAGGGTCTCTCCTTTTTCATCTGGAGACCCTCTTATGCCCCATCTTCTCCCTAGCATCTGCATATTAGGGAGAACTTATGCTTTTTTACTCTTTGTGACTGGCTAATCTCACTTAACATAATGTTTTCCAGTTCCATCCATTTCAATGCAAATAACATGATTTTGTTCTTCTTTATGGCTGAGTAAAATTCCATTGTGTACATATCCCATAGTTTTGTAATCCATTCATCTGTTGATGGACATCTTGGCTGCTTCCATAGTTTGACTGTTGTGAATTGTGCAGCTATAAACAAAGATACACATGCATTGGTCTGATAGTTTGGTTCCCATTCTTTTGGGTATATACCCAGAAGTGGTATTGCTGGATCATATGATAGGTTCATTTCATTCGTCTGAGGATCCTCCATACTGTTTTCCAAAGTGGTTGCACTAATTTGCAATCCCACCAACAATGAATTAGGGTTACCACTTCTCCACACCCTCACCAGCAGTTGTTGTTCATGTTTTTTATGATTGCTATTCGGATTGGAGTTAGGTGAAATCTCAAGGTAGTTTTGATTTGCATCTCTCTGCGAATGATGTGGAACATTTCCTCATACATTTATGGGCCATTTGTATTTCTTCTTTAGTGAAGTGTCTATTTAGATCCTTTTCCCATTTTTTGATTGTGTTATTTGTTTTCTTAGCTGTGAGTTTCCTGAGTTCTCTGTGTATCCCAGATATTACACCCCTATCAGAAGAGTAGCTGGCAAAAATCTTCTCCCACTCTGTGGGCTCTGTTGAGGTTCTTGATAGTTTCCTTTGCTGTGCAGAAGCTCTTCAGTTTAATGCAATCCCATGTATTGATCTTCCTTTGAGTTGCTTGTGCTTTTGGGGTCTTGTTGAGAAAGTTTTTACCTGTGCCTATGTGTTGAAGTGTTGGGTCTATGCCCTCTTCAAGTAGCTGCAAGGTCTCTGGCCTGACTTCCAGGTCTTTGATCTACCTTGAGTTGACTCTTGTGCAGGGTGAGAAAGTGGAGTTTATTTCCAGTTTCCTGCATATGATTAACCAGTTTTGCCAACATCATTTGTTAAAGAGGCTATCTTTATTTCAGTGTATATTTTTGGCTCCTTTGTCAAAAGTCAGTTGACTGTAAGCCCATGGGTCTGTTTCTGCATTTTCTATTCTGCTCCATTGGTCTATGTGTCTGTTTTTGCACCAATACCATGCTGTTTTTATTACTGTGGCTTTGTAGTAGAGTTTGAAGTCAGGTATTGTGATACCTCCTGCATGGTTTTTATTGCTAAGAACTACTTTGGCTATCCTAGGCTTTTTGTTTTTCCAGATGAATTTAAGGACTGATTTTTCTATGTCTGTGAGGAGCACCCTTGGAAATTTCATGGGAATTGCATTGAATCTGCAGATCACTTTTGGGAGGATGGCCACTTTGATGATATTTATTCTGCCTATCTAAGAGCATGGTAGATCTTTCCATCTTATAAGGTCTTCATCGATTTCTTTCTTCAACTTTTTATGGTTTTCCTTATAGAGGTCTTTTACCTCCTTGGTTAGGTTTATCCCTAAGTATTTTATTTTGGGGGGTGCTACTGTGAGTGGAATTGCTTTCTGGATTTCTTTTTCAGTGGATTTATGGTTGGCATACAGAAAAGTTTCTGATTTTTTAAGAATGATTTTGTATCCAGACACTTTGCTGAATCTGCTGATCAGTTCTGTAAGTTTTTTGGTTGAGTTTGTTGTGCCTTCTAAGTATAGTATCATGTCATCTGCAAAAAGGGATAGTTTTAGTTCTTCTTTCCCTATTTTTACCCCTTTGATTTCATTCTCTTGCCTTAATCCTCTGGCTAGGGTCTCAAGTACTATATCAAAGAGAAGAGGTGATAATGGGCATTTTTGTCTTGTTCCTGTTTTTAGTGGGAACTCTTGCAGTTTCTCTCCATTTAATATGATATTGGCTGTGGGCCTATTGTATATTGCCTTTATGATGTTGAGATACATTCTTTCTATTCCGATTCTCTGAAGTGTTTTTAGCATTAATGGGTGTTGGATCCTGTCAAATGCTTTTTCAGCATCAGTTGAGATGATCATGCGATTTTTGTCTTAGATTCTGTTTATGTGGTGAATTACATGGATCATTTTTCATATGTTGAACTAGCCTTGCATCACTGGAATAAACCCAACTTGGTCATGGTGTATAATTTTCTTGATGTGGTTTTGAATGTGCATTGCTAGTATCTTGTTTAGCAGTTTTGCATCTAAGTTCATCAATGATATAGGCCTATAGTTTTCTTTTCATGAGCTCTCTTTATTTCGCTTTAGTATTAATGTAATGTTGGCTTCATAGAATGTGTTTGGGAGAGTCCCGTTTCTTTCTATTTCACAGAATAGTTTGAGGAGTATTGGGATTAGCTCTTCTATAAATGTTTTATAAAATTCACTTGGAAAACCATCTAGCCCCGAGATTTTGTTTGATGGTAAACTCTATTGCTATTTCTACCTCTTTGATTGCTATTGGTCAGTTTAAGTTTTCTATATCTTCTTGACTCAATTTAGGGAGGTTAAATGTGTCTAGAAATTTGTCAATTTCTTCTAGATTTTCCATTTTGTTGGAGTATAGTATTTCGAAATAGTTTCTGACTGTCCTCTGTATTTCCATACTGTTGATGGTAATATCACCTTTTTCATCTCTTATTTTGGTAATTTGGGTTGATTCTTTCTTTCTTTTGGTTAGGTTGGCCAATGATTTATCTGTCTTGTATAGTTTTTCAAGAAACCAGCTTTTGGTTTTGTTGATTTTCTGTATTTTTTTTATTCTCTATTTCATTAATTTTTGCTCTGATTTTCATAATTTCCTGTCTTCTACTGGCTTTGGGGTTGGACTGTTCTTGTTTTTCAAGGGCTTTGAGCCCTTGAAAAAAATTTTTGGTGATTTTCTGTTCTTCTTATGTGGGCACTCAGGGCTATAAATTTTCCTCTTAGTACTGCCTTCAAAGTGTCCCAGAAGTTTTGATATGTTGTGCCTCTGTTTTCATTGGTTTCTAGGAATTTTTTAATTTCTCCCCTTACTTCTTCTATGACCCAATCTTCATTCAGTTGTGTGAAGTTCAGTCTCCATGTGTTTACATGGTTACTTTGGGTCTTCTTGGAGTTGATTTCTAGTTTCACTCCATTGTGGTCAGAGAAGATGCAGGGAATTATGTTACATTTTTTTAATTTGCCAGTGCTCACTTTGTGGCCCAGAATGTGGTCTATTTTGGAGAAGATTCCATGTGCAGCTGAGAAAAAAGTGAATTCAGCTGCAGTTGGGTGAAAGAGTCTAGTCTAATAGGTCCATTTGGTTTATGGTATTCTTTAGGTCTGAGGCATCTCTACTGACATTTTGTTTAGAATACTGGTCTACAGATGTAAGAGGAGTATTGAAGTCTCCCAGTATTAGTATATTGTGATCTATGTGTGTCTTTATATCATATAGAGTTTGTTTTATGAAAGTGGCTGCACCTACGTTTGGGGCATAGATGTTGATAATTGTTATTTCCTCTTGCTGAATTGTTCCTCTTACGAGTAAAAAATGACTTGCTTTGTCTCTTCTCATAAGCTTAGGCTTGAAGTTTAATTTATCTGATATCATGCTTGCTAGTCCTGCTTGTCTTTGAGTTCCATTGGCATGGATTACCTTACTCCAGCCCTTCACCTTTAGTTTGTGGGAATCTTTGCTTGTAAGGTGTGTTTCTTGCAGGCAGAATATAAATGGATTCTGGGTTTTGATCCATTTTACCACCCTGTGCCTTTTAATTGGGGAGTTGAGCCCATTTATATTTAGTGTGATTATTGAGAGATGATTTTTAATTCCTAACATTTTGAGTTTTGACTTCTGTTTTCGGTGGTGTTTATTCTTCTTTGCTTAGTTGTTTGCTTCCTGGAAATTGTTTCTCTGGTTCTGATGTTTACTTAGTTCTTCCTTGTAATTAATCTCTTTGAGTATTTTCTCCAGTGATAGTTTGGAAGACAAATTGTTTCAGTTTCTGTTTGTCATGGAAGATCTTTATATCCCTGTTATTTTAAGAGAGAGTTTTTCTGGGTATGAGAGTCTTGTCTGCAATTTATTTCTTTCAGAGTTTGGAATATGTTACTCCAGCCCCTCCTGGCTTTCATGACTTGATTTGGGAGGTCTGGAGTGATTCTAATTGGTTTGCCTCTAAATGTCACTTGGCCTTTTACTTTTGTTGCCTTTAAAATTCTCTCCTTAGCCTCTACATTAGTCAACTTGACTATTATGTGGCATGGTGAATCTCTTCTTTGGACTTGTCTTGAGGGAGTTCTGTATGTTTCCAGTACCTGTGTGTCGACTTCTCTTTCTATGTTTGGAAAATTCTCTGATATTACTTCTTGGAAGAGATTGTTTATTCCATAAGTTTCAACTTCTAATCCCTCTTCTAAGCCTATTATTCTTAGGTTAGCTCTTTTAAAATTGGCCCAGATCTCTTCGATGTCAACTTCATACTGACATATTTTTTTTTCTAAATTCTGTACTATAGATTCGTTTTTGGAATGATCATCTTCTAAGAGTGATATTCTATTTTCCATGTGATCTAATCTGCTGTTTATAGTTTGTATTGATTCCTTCATTTCGGTTATTTCATCTTTCACTTCCTTCAATGCTTCTCTTTGGCTCCTTTTCAGGTCATCAAATTCTTTGTTTATTTGTTCCTTTATTTCTTTAAAGCTCTGTCTACATTCTTTCTGAAAATACTGTATTGTTTCTAGTATTAAAGATCTGAATTGTTCTTCTGGTAATCTCTGCCATTCTGGGTTGGTGAGATCTGTAATTGAGGGGTTGTGGTAGCTCATTGTTTCTTTGTTATTTTTCCTTCCCATGGTTCCCCTGTTCTTGGATTTATATCTTTGCTGCTCTTGCAAGTTTTCTTGTCCAATCTCTGCAGGGGGGGCGGGTTAGGGGTATCTGAAGGTATATACAGGAATAGTTTGTATTCAGTGATAGAGGTTGGGTGAGAAGTCACAGTAATGCATGCAGGAATAGGGTAAAGGAGAGAGTATGTTCCAGTGGAATAAAAGGTTGAGTGTGTTGTGATGATATATTGTTAAAGATTAGCAATAGTTGATATGTCAGGAGATTCTGGTAGTCAGTATAGAGTTTTGCGTATGATAGTGTGAGATGGTCTTGGTATGAGACAGGAAAAAAAAAGAAAAGAGAGGAGGTAAAATGTTGAGGAGAGGAATATATAGGGGAGAGATGAGGGGGAAGCTTGTAAAAGGGAAAGGGAAGGGATTCAACAAACTAAGCAAGTATTAACAAAGCAAGCAATCATCCAAACAGACATAAGTAAATCATGGCAATGCAAAATGAATACTGAGTAAAAACATAAAACATAACACATTAAAATAAACGGACTAACAAAGAAACAAAAACCCAAAACATAAAAACAGCAACCAAGCATTAAGACAAGCACTCTGCTAGTTCATAAGTACCGATCTTAAATTTTGTGTGTCTCTGGCATTTGTATTTGCTCAGTCAGTGCAGGCAGTGGGTTTGTTGCTGTTAGCTTATGTCTCTTGGCTGCTCACAGGAGTTCCTGCAAGTCAGGGGCCCAATTCAACTTACATCTCCCTGTTGCTGGTGTTTCTGTTGTTGTTTGTTCCTCCTCTGGTCGTGGGGGGGGGCGCTCTAAGTCAATGGAGGTCTGGATAGCTGGTGGGCGCAATGTTGTATGGGAGGGCCTGGCATGCAAAATGGCGCGCACCAGCTCATGGCTCCCGCAAGCTCGCAACTCCCACGGCTCACGGATACCGCCGCCGGCTTGCGTCGCGCGGCGCCCGCTTCCTTGTTTCCTGGGGTCTGCGCAGCTCCGCACCTCTTTTTTTCTGTCAAGAAGTTGCGTTTGCTGCCGTCCTGGTTCAGTCTCTGTTGTGCAGTCTTTCACCCAGTCCCTGCAGTGGTGCCCTGGAAATGTCCCACTGGAGCTTACGCTGATCGTCCATGGTCTGGTCACTGTAGCTGGTGGGGGTTCCCTGCCTGCATGGATGTGGCAACGCCACGCCTGTTCGCTGGATCTGCCGAGGTGCCTGTAGTTCTCAGTTCCAGGTCCCGGTTCCGCCGAGTCCGCAGCTCACGCGGGGCCCACGGACCGCTCGGGGTACGCTCGGAGCCCGTGCGGAGCTCACGACTCTCAGGGGGCCTCTGCTTGGTGGTCTCCTGTGTTTTCCAAAGGCTCTCCAAGTCTTCTTCCATTGTGGTTCAGCTTTTGCCCCTTTTTGTTGCTTTTTCCTTCTGTTAAGAAGCTGGTTTTTTTGGTGAATTTGATTCGAAATCACAGCATTTCACTCAGGCGCCATCTTCTCAGAGGTCATTTTTGATCTTTTAAAAACCTGCCAATCTATTTTTTAATGTCTCTAGATCTGGTAAACACTTAATTTGGATTTTCCTGAAATTGGTACCTACCTTCTTGTTGCTTTTACTGTAATTTGCCACGACACCTTAATAGCTGGATCAGCAAGGTTCAGTCCGCTGGAGT
>PVLC010040809.1:0-12500 GCA_004027655.1 Graphiurus murinus
TTTTTTGCGGTACTGGGGATTGAACTCAGGGGCATTCTACCTCCGAGCTACACCCCCAGCCCTATTTTTTATTCTGAAACCGAGTCTCACTGAGTTGCGGAGTGCCTCACTAGGTAGCTGAGGCTGGCCGCGAACCTGGATCCTCCGGTCTCAGCCTCCCGAATGCTGGGATTACAAGCGTGCGCCACCACGCCCGGCTGGGGAAATAGCTTTTCTAGTTAAAGATGTACTCACTCAACTTTAGGAAAAAACAAGTCTGTAAAAATTCCTGTTCTGTATACCTTGTTGTAAGAGATACTATAAGAAACAGTGATAACATGAATTAAACAGGTATGTCTTCAACACTGCATCGGGCGTGAGCGTATTCTCGCGACCTCGTACTCAATCCTCACCTAACGAGGGACCCCCCGACCCTGTTGCCTCAAGGGCTGGCTCCCCACATTAGCCCACACAATGAAGTCACCATTTTGGACCAGCTTAGCTATGTACATAGTACATGCTAAGTGGAAATTGTCTGCAAGCTGACAAACTTCCTTGGACCACACGGGACCAGAAGGTGGGCTTTGTGATCTCCTGTTTTCCCTGAAATGTTTACCTTGTCTCCCCCTAAACCTGGCCTGTGCCACTCCCTAAACCTAACCCATGATTGCCATTCCCTAAACTTTAACTAATAATCCTAAACTTAACTCATGACCTCCTTGCCCTATGCTTTGTTTAAACCCTCAATAAAAGAAAGATTCTGGCTGCAGAAGGCCAGAAGAATCGCCTGGCTCCTCCTCAGCCAACCCCGATATTAAAAATATTTTTGGACCCAAAATCATTCATGCGAGGGACTAAAGGTACAACTGCTGCACCCAGTCCATCAGAAAGGCCAGCCTCAGCAACTTACTGAGACCCTGTTTTCAAATAAAAAATAAAATAGGGCTGGGGGTGAGGTTTGAAGGTAGAATACCCCTGGTTCAATTCCCAGTACAAAAAAAAAAAAAAGGTGGTGGGGGGGAATCTGAAACTTTTAGGACTGGGAAAACCTTTGTTCAAGTGGGTTTGTTTTTTGTTTTGTACTGTTTTTTTGTGTGTGGTAACATATGCACAACATAAAATTTACCATCTTAACCATTTTATGTTCCCATCGTTGAGCAACTAACACCACCACCCATCTTTGGAATTCTTTACATCTTGCAAAACTGAAACCCACTTGCCCTCTCCCAGCCCCTGGCAACCACTCTATCTTTCAGAATGTCTCTATCCATGTGCTTATGGGTACCTCAGAAAATAGAATCTTAGCTTCATGGATTCAAGAGCCATCCACGCTGTATCATGTAACAGAATCTCATTCATTTTCTTTCTTTTTTTGTACTGGGAATTTGGGACTTGAACCCAGGAATTCTACCTCTGAGCAACACCTCCAGTTCTTTTAATTAATTGTTTGAAAACAGGTTCTCATTAAGTTGCTGAGGGCCTCTCAAAGTTGCTGAGGCTGTTCTCGAAACTTCAAACCTTTCTTCTCAGCCCTCCAGGTACTGGAAATACAGGTGTGTGCCACCATGCTCAGCCAGAAATTTGTTTTTTTGTTTTTTTGGTTTTTTTTGTGGTACTGGGGATGGAACCTGGGGGCATTCTACCTCCAAGCTACACCCCAGCCCTATTTTTCATTCTTTATTTTGATACAAGGTCTCACTAAATTGCGGAATGCCTCACTAAGCAGCTGAGGCTGGCCGCGAACCCAGATCCTCCAGTCTCAGCCTCCCAAATGCTGGGATTACAAGCGTGTGCCACCACACCCGGCAAAAATTTTGTTAATTTTTTAAGGCTAAATAATATGATATTGAGCCGGGTGTGGTGGCACACGCTTATAATCCCAGCATTTGGGAGGCTGAGACTGGAGGATCTGGGTTCAAAGCCAGCCTCAGCTACTTAGTGAGGTACTCCACAACTTAGTGAGACCCTGTTTCAAAATAAAGAATAAAAAATAGTGCTGGGGGTGTAGCTCAGAGGTAGAATGCTCCTGAGTTCAATCCCCAGCACTGCAAATAATAATAATAATAATAATAATAATAATAATAATAATAATAAGTAATTGTATGAACAGGCTGCATTTTGTTTAAGAATCTGTCAGTGGATACATTGCTTCCACATTTGAGCTATCACAAATAATGCTGCTATGAACAGGGGTGAACAAATATCTCTTGAAGAACCTGCTTTTGATTCTCTTGGACACATATCCAGAAGAAGTGCAGACCTTCAGGGTCTATGGTATTCTACAATCGTTTGCTTGTGTTTATTTTTGTGGTACCGGGGATTGAACCCGGGGCTCTCTGTCACCTCTGGACCTTTTTATTTTTTATTTTGAGACAGGGTCTTGCTGAGCCACCCCTGCTGGCCTGGAGCTCTCAATCCTCCAGCCTTAGCCTCCCAAGTCACCAAGACGAAGGTGTGCACTGCCATGCTTCTTTTAAAATCTACTGTGCTTCACCATGCAAAGAAGGCATAAAGCACCAGGCCTTGAGTGAACACGATTTATTCTCCTTTCCCCTGCGACTAACCCTCCAGCTACTAGGCAAGCAGTTCTCCAGCCTCGGAAAGAAGTTCTCAGCGGTAGAACAGAAGCACGGCTGCCTCAATGATCTCTCGGCTGCTGCTATAGCCGATGTGTGTGCCATACCCATTCCAGTCCAGGGCAGAGAAGTCTCCACACTGCAAGGGGTTACCCTCTGGGAAGAAGCCTCCTCCACCAATGCAGTGCTGGAGAGCAAAGAGAGGGGAGGCGGTAACAAGAGACCCTAGGGAGTCCCAACACATCTCGTGGGGGGCGGCATGGGGAGCTGAGCCCAAAGTTCTTCAAACTCCGAGCCATACCCCCAAGCCCTTGTTTATTTTTCATCTTGAAACAGGGTCTCTCTAAACTGCCAAGGGACTAAGTTGCCAAGGCTGTCCTTGAACCTGTGATCTTCCTGTTTCAGCTCCCAAGTACTGGGATTACAGCTGTGCACTACCAAGCCTGGGTCAAGGGAACTCTTGACAGCTCTCACTCTGAGCAGCCCAATGGCTCCCTCCTCACTCTGCTTTGGCTACAAGCCCTCTCTTAGGGAAAAAATAATCAGCAGGAGTCTAATGATCTCTGGCTTAGGGGAACATTGAGCCCCTACAGGTGAGAGCCGGCACCTGCCCTGCACCCAGTGACGTGTAGCCAGACAGAGTGCCTGCCGCTGGGATAGGTTTGGCCTGCCAGGTCCTGGCAGAATATGTCCAAGACTGTCCTTGGCGCCCTCAGCAGTGTGTGTCTGCCAGCCTGGGCGGGTGGGGAGGCCAGGTTATACTCTAGAGGGTGAACCTCAGTGGAGAATGGCCTCATCATGACTCCAGCCACTGAGCTCGGAGCAGTGGGGCTTTGGAAGCCTCGACCCTTGACCTGGTTCCTCAGCACTACGGATGCCTGTGCCTGCACAGGAGGCCCACAGTTCTGGTCCCAAGGCCCAGCAAGGCCCCCAGGGAGATGCTGCCATACACACACACACACACACACACACACACACACACACACACACACACACGCCCTGGCAAGCCCAGCCTAGCCCAGGTCCCTGGGTCCCCACCAAGACTCACATGCTCCGTGTTACAGCCAGTGACTCTGACTCCAGCACACAGGGCATTGGCTGCGGTCTGGTGGTTAAATACTCTGAACTGGACAAATCCTGCTGTGAATTCATCTGAAAAAAAGAGGCAGAAGACAGCATTGGAGGGACATGCTAGAAATAGCTTTCCTTAGGCCAGCCCCAGAGACTGTCTACATCAGGCTCAGGGTACAGCCCAACCCACTGGGGGAGCCCAGGCCCAAACCTGGCCAAGGAAGGCATTTTCCAACCTCAAGCTGGTTCTCAAAGAGGGCCCCTGGTCCACCAGAGGCTTAGATGGAGAAATTCCACAACACAGAAAGGGCACCACCAGACACCTCCAAGCCCCGATATAGCAACCACCACTGTGTGTTCACACTTGCCACACTTTACCCTGTTCACACTATTCTTGTTTTCTGATCCTGTTCTATTCACACTTCTCTTGTCCTCTGATCCTATTCACATTGTTCTTTGTGTGTGTGTGTGTGTGTGTGTGTGTGTGGTACTGGAGATTGAACCCAGGGGTATTCTACCTCTGAGTTACACTCCCAGCCCTATTTTTTTTTTTTCTGTATTTGGAAACAAGGTCTCACTAACTTGCGGAGGGCCTCACTAAGTAGCTGCGGCTGGCCTAGAACCTTCGATCCTCCTGTCTCAGGCTCCCAAGTACTGGGATTACAAGCGTGCGCCACCACGCCCGGCTGCACATTGTTCTTATCTCTGACCCTGTTCATACTTCTCTTGTTCTCTGATGCCGCTCACACTGTTCTTGTTCTCTTTCAAATCCCAAATATAAACACTACCCGCTGGTATGCTATAGCTTCTATGAAGGTTGTGCTGCTAAAGTTATATTCACATTAATCAAACTAGTATCTCCCCAGAGTCTGCAGTCAGATTTCCTCAGTCCACAGGCTGACTCTCCTGCCTGCACCCTGTGACCTCAGTGATCCAATTTCCTGAGCTATAAAATGGGGTTAATAATAGTTCAGACTTAGCCAGGCATGGTGACACATGCCTATAATCCCAGTACTTGGGAGGAGGCTGAGACAGGAAAATCACAGGTTTGAGGCCAACCGCAGCAACTTAGCAAGACCCTGTTTCAAAATGAAAAAATAAATAGGGCTGGGATGTAACATGGAGGTAGAATGCCCCTGGGTTCCATCCCCACAACCACAAAATAATGATGATGATAATAATCATCATCATCATCATCATCACCACCACCACCATGATCGGGGCCTCCAAGGTAGTCATGCAAATTAAGTGAGACAATACGTAACGTTCATAGAAGAAAGTAAGGCTGGGATGAGTGATGAATGGCCAGCACCCACCCTAACTGAACTTGTAATCTTTTCTAGCAGAGTTCAGAGATGCATTACACTCACTCCGGCCATTGGGGGAGTAATAAGATGCTGTTTTCTGAACGTCACCAAAGTCATAGACCACCGGTATCGCTGGGCCGTTGTCGGTCCAACACTTTCCCCCTCCATATTTCACTGGGTATTTCTACAAGAAACAAAAAAGGCGTTGAGCAAAAGCAACAGCTTTGAGCCAGTGCAGTGGTACATGACTGTGATCCCAGTACTTGGGAGGCTGAGACAGGAGGATTGCAGGTTCAAGGCCAGCCCCAGGAACTTAGCAGAGCCCTTAGCAAATTAGCAAGAACCTGTTTCAAAATAAATAAAAAAGGCAGGGGGTGTAGCTTGGAGGTAGAATGTCCCTGGATTCAATTCCCAGTACCAATAAATAAATAATCTAGGCGTGGTGACGCATGCTTGTAATCTTAGTACTTGGGAGCCTGAGACAGGAGGAATGCAGGTTTGAAGTCAGCCTCAGCAACTTAGTGAGACCTTGTTTCCAAATAAAAAATAGGTCTGGGAGTATAGCCTGGAGGCGAACATCCCTGGGTTCCATCCCTAGTACCACAAGATAAATAAATAAGTAAGTAAGTAAATAAATAAATAAGTAGAATTTCTCCCTTTTGCTATGCTTCTCCAATAGTCCAAGCTAATTTGTGACTTCCTCCTCCTCCTCCTCCTCCTCCTCCTCCTCCTCCTCCTCTTCTTCTTCTTTTCCTTCTCCTTCTTCTTCTTCTTCTTTTCTACCCCCCCTCTCTCCCCACCCACCCCCAAATCTCCTCTCCCATAGATTTCTTCCCTTCCCTGGCTCAGATTCCTGAGGGAAGCAGGACAGAAGCCATTAGCAAGTCAGGGTTAGAGGAACATAGGAGACTGGCCCTGGGGAGAGATGCTCCTGCCCAACCTTCACCCTGCTCCTCTCCGGTTCATGCACGGGCCCAGCCAGCAGCTCCACACCTTGTAGAGGCCAAACAGATTGTGCTCCATGTGCTGGAAGAAGCCAGTGTAGGTGCGGTACCGCAGCAGGGAGCTGTTCCTCCAGCTCTGCATGGGGCTGTTGTTGGGCACGTGCCAGATGCCCAGGTCCTGGGCCTGGATGTTGTAGTAGCCAGGGTTCTGGAAAGCAACCAGCACAGAGCCTGACCAGGCTAGGACCAAAAGACAGGCATGTGCAGCTTCTGCTGGGTGACAGCCAGCCATGCTCAGACAGCTGCCTTCAGCAGACGACGGCTCCCCGCCACCACCCAGGCGCCGTGCCTGGTTGGGAGGAAGCTGGAGTTTCGGACTTGTGGCTCTGTGATCATTCTGCTCCAGCCCCATGTCCACAGCCCACCTCCTCCTGGCTGCCACACTCATGCCCTCACTCTGTCCCAAGTGAAACTGACCTTGTAGTCGTCACTGGTGGCCGCCTCTGCCGAGCCGAAGGTGTTACAATTGGCCCAGTTGCCATCCCCCTCCGGGTAGTCTGCCTGGTTGCCCTGCTGGCTGGACCAGCGGTCACCCACCGTGCACTTCCCACGGATGTGGTTCTCGTGCACGCTGGCCACCAGGGTCCAGCCGCCCCCTGCAGAAACCATGTCACAGAAAGTCTGGTAGACCATACCATCCTTGGTCCGGAGAAAATACAGGCCATCTGCAAAGAGAAGCAACCCAGAGCCTCACTGTCAGGAGGGTCCCAGGTCAAGGCCAGCCTCGGCAGCTTAGCGAGACCTGTTTCAAAATATAAGGCATTGGGGGTGTAGCTAAGAGCCCCAGTAACCCCCCCCCCCAAAAAAAAGAGGATACATGGACTAGGTCCTATCCCTGTATGTCCCTCACTGGAGTCCCAGAGTTCAGAAGATCATGCTGTGCTTGGCATAGTGACACAAGCCTGTAATCCCAGTATTTGGGAGGCCCCGTCAGGAAGATTGAAGGTTCAAGGGCAGCTTCAGCAATTCAGAAAGATTCTGAGAAATTTAGCGAGACCTTGTTTCAAAACAAGAACATAAAAAGGCCCAGGGTGGTTCAGGGGTAGAATGCCCCGGGTCCAATCACCAGTAACACACACACACACACGGTTAAAATAGCAACTTATAGCCAGGTGTGGTGGTACACGCTTGTAATCCCAGTACTTGGGAGGATGAGACAGGAGGATTGCAGATTTGAGGACAGCCTTGACAATGTAAGGAAACTCTCAGACACTTAGTGAGACCCTGTTTAAAAAAAAAAAGGGCTGGGAGTGTAGCCCAGAGGCAGAATGCCCCTGAGTTCAATCCCCAGTACCACAAACAGACAAACAAACAAACAAACCCAGTCCACCAAGCAGGCCTCCCCACTCACCCTTTGCATTGCTGTACTCCTGCTTGATTTCCTTGCAGCTTTCCGGCAGAGACCACAAGGAAGCGTAGATCCTGTTCATGGGATCACCTTGGACCTCAGCTAGACAATATGCAGAGTTTCATCCTCATGGCTGGTTCGACACAAAACCCAGCCTTCCCTTTTCACTAACCTCAAACCCTTTCCACTGGGTGGGGGCCTGAGCGATCTAGAAGGGCATCCATTCAGCCCATCTGACCAGCGCCTGGCCCTGGCTCAGCGCCCGCCACCCTCCACACAACCCTGTGCATGAGTGCATGAGTGCATGCGTGGCATGTAAAGGAACAAACCTCGCTGCAGAGCTCACCTCCATGGCAAGTGGCTGGCAAGTGGGCAGAAAGTACACTGACAGGAATGAATGATCAGAGGAACACTCAGCCAGGCATGGTGGCACATGCCTGTAATCCCAGGATATGAGAAGCTGAGACAGGAGGATTGCAGGTTCCAGTGATATAGGATAGAAGAAATAAGTAGGTAGAAAGGAGACAGACAGGAAAGGAAAGTAAAATATAACTTTAATATAAGAACCTGGAGCTGAAGCGCTTCAGCCTCTACTCCACAAACCAGTTCTCTTTCCCAGAATTGACTCTCCCAAATTCCTGGGAAAGCTGTATGTCCTAGAGTTAATTAAAAGAAACTATAATTGCCCTGTGCATTGATAACAAGACAGGTACGATATTTTGAGAAACCTATAATTTAGGACACTCTCCAGTTTACCTGTCAATCAGCTAATGAGGACCCCAATCAGCCTGAGGACCCTAAGGTTGACCAGACCACCAGACCACCATAAACTGCCTCAGGACTACCGGGCTGAGATCATCCTCACATGCCTCCGCTAGCCCACCCCTCACAAAAGTCCCCTATAAGAAAAGAGCCTTGCATTCCCCAATATGCCTTCCTCATCTTGAGGTGGCCTACGTTCTCTCTTGAATGTGTATTTCTTCCCTTTTCTCCAAATAAACCTGTCCATGTCTCTGACTGGCTCTTGCTGAAATTCTTTTCTATCATGTTAGTCAAGGACCCTGCAGATCCTGTGTTCCTGGGCTGAGGACTCACCCTAGCACCAGGACAACCTCAGCAGGTAGTAAGACCCTCATTAACCTAGCAAGACCCTGTTTAAAAATTAAAAAGTAAAATAGAAGTGGGACTGTAGCTAGGAGGTAGAATGCCCCCTGAGTTCAATCTCCAGCACCACACACACACCAAAAAAAAAAAAAAAAAAAAAGACTCCGGGATGAGAAAGGGGGCTGGAGAGGCTGGACTGGAGACAGGCAATGGCCAGGGCAGGGTGTCTAAGTCACAGAAGGCCTAGCCCCAGAGACACCATATCATATTCTGAGAGAATCAACATGACTTTTCAGTAGGAAGAAAGAAGAGAATTCAAGGCAAAGAGAACATGTCTCCAAAGCCCTAAGTCTGCAAACTCCTCCACGTCTAGAGGGATGCAAGCAGAGCCAAGTTCGAGGTGGGCTTTGAGGAGCTCAGCACTTACAAGTCATGACTCAACTTACACTCAACACTGCTGACTAAATTAAGCTAACAAGTAGTGGTTTTGCGACAATCAAGTGAGGCGATATTGAGGAACATGCTTTTCTCTATAAAAATAAATAAACAAACAGGGCATGATGGCACATGCCTGCAATCCCAGTACTTGGGAGCTGAGACAGGAGGATTGCAAGTTTGAAGACAGCCTCAGCAATGTAGTGGGACCCTCAGCAACTGAGCGAGATCCTGTTTCAAAATAAAAAAATAAGCCGGGCGTGGTGGCACACACTTGTAATCCCAGTACTTGGGAGACTGAGACCAGAAGATCCGGGTTTGCGGTCAGCCTCAGCTACTTAGTGAGGCTCTCTGCAACTTAGTGAGACCCTGTTTCAAAATAAGGAATGAAAAATAGAGCTGGGGGTGCAGCTTGGAGGTAGAATGCCCCTGGGTTCAATCCCTAGCACCACAAAAAAATAAATAAATAAATAAAATAAAAAATAAGCCAGGTGTGGTGGTGCATGCTTGTAATACCAGTACTTGGGAGGCTGAGACAGGAGAATCACAGGTTCAAGGACAGCCTCAGCAAATAGTGAGACTCTCATCAACCTAGAGAGGCCCTATCTCAAAATAAAATAAGGTTAGGGGTGTAGCTCAGAGGTAGAATTCCCCTGGATTCAAGCCCCAGTGCCACAATAAATAAATAAATAAATAAATAAATAAATAAATAAATAAATAAATAAATAAATAAATAAATGGGCTGGGGATGTAGCCTGGAAGTAGAATGTCCCTGAGTTCTGCCTCCAGTATTACACACACACACACACACACACACACAAAGGGCAGAAATCAACACTCAACCTATATCCAACACAGTCTCTCTACATCTCAAGACATCCTCCCTGGCAGGAGAAGCCGGGACCTTGGTTTGGTTTTCTTTCAACACTGCAGGGGAGCCAGGGGGACTGGATTCCAGGGAATGAGACTCACCGTTGCTGCGCCCTCTTGTGGCCACAATGAGGAACAGCAGAAAGCCGAGTTGGGTCATGGTAAAACCTAAAGAAAAGCAAAGATGAAAGCCATCTTGACAGTCTTTTTTTCTTCATCCTCCCCTTCCCTTTATTTTTAAACTCCACACGTCTTCAGGATCTCACCAATACCCAAGATGAGAGGAGGGCTTCCCTAACTCACAGACAGTAACTGCCTTCCCTCCGCTGCTGGCCAGGAGCTGAGATGTGGAGGCTGCGCAGGGACCAGATGCTCTCTGGACGCTCCTGACATGGGCCGGGCTCCTGGGCCCTTTATGGAGAAAGCCCAGTGGGCACAGTCCAGCTTCCAGCCTCACCTGTCTGGCATATGGTCTGAGGAGGTTGTTTATACAGGGAAGATTCCTGGAATTAGCCAGACCCAAAGGACAAATATTTAAGGTCATCTACTAGAATCCTTTCCAGATGTGATACTGGGGAATGAATCCTGGGGCATTGTACTTTTGAGCTACACCACCAGTCCTATTTTTTTTATTTGGTAGATTTCCCAGAGCCTCACTAAGTTGCTGAGGCTGACCTTGAACTTGACATTCTCCTGTATCAGCCTCCCAAGTACCAGGATTACAGGAATGTGCCACCATGTCCGGCTTCATTTTTTTTTTTTTATGTCAAAACAGGGCCTCACTAATAAGTTGCCAAGGCTGTCCTCAAACCTACAATCCTCCTGTCTCAGCCTCCCAAGTATGGGGATCACAGGCATATGCCACTGTGCCCAAGTAAGATGATCATATTATTTTTATCCTCATTTTGCAACAAGCCAAGTTAACGCCTAGAGGGGCACTGATCTGCTGGGGCTGCATTCATGAAGCATAGCTCCATGCATGCTTCCCCTTACGCCTCACTACCTGCCCCATCCCTCTTGCCCCAGCGGTATCTTTGACTCAAGCAAAACTACCGTGCCACCTGTCTGTCCTGTTCCCGGATGCAGCCCCCTCCTGTGCAGTGTTAGCACAGTGCAACAATAAGGTCATTCTGTGCTGACGTGTCCATTGCAGCACTTTTCAGGAAAAGACCCCGGGGTTGCTCTATTTGTTAAGCTATTACCTTCTTTATAGATTTACAGCCCTCCAGATACGTTATCAAGAGAAAACAAATATTTGTCTGGGACAAATATTCAAGTGAGACTTATGTTCCCTATAATATCAGATTTAACACTTTACTGTCTCTGATATTGGGTACATCTTCATTCAGTGACCTACTATAGTTTGCATTTTATTTATTTATTTATTTGGTACTGAGTAGCTCCAAGCTACATACCCAGAACTTTCTATTTTTTATTTTGAAATAGAATCTCACTAAGTTGCTGAGGCTGGCCTCAAGTCCACAATCCGCCTACCTCAGCCTCTCAAGTACTGGAATGACAGGCATATGCCACCATGCCTGCTGGCATTTCATCTTGAGTGGCAAATAAAAGAATGAAAGCCGGGCATGGTGGCACACGCTTGTGATCCCAGTACTTGGGAGGCTGAGACAAGAGGATCGCAGGTGGGTGACCAGCCACAGCAACTTTGTGAGGCCCTCCGCAACTTAGTGAGACCTTGTTTCAAATTAAAGAATAAAATAGGGCTGGGGGTATAATGCCCCTGCTCAGAGGTAGAATGCCCCTGGGTTCCATCCCTCGTACTGTAATAAATAAATAAATATATTAATTAACTAATTAATTAAAATAATGGCCTAGTTTATCCATGGTATCTTGGACTCTGACATTAGCAGGGAGTTGACACACTTAAATGAAGAACCTCCTGCAAACTCAAAGACTCGGGCTCACATCTGGGATCTGGTACTGAGCAGATATGTGACCTTGGCCAAACCACTTCATCTATCTGGACTTCAGTCCTTCCTTTCTTTCTTTTCTTTTCTTTCCTTCTTTCTTTTTATTGTGTATGTTACTGGGGATTGAGCCCAGGGGCATTCTACCTCCAAGCTATTCCCCCAGCCCTATTTTATTTATTTATTTTGAAAGAGGGTCTTGCTAGCCGGGCGTGGTGGCGCACGCCTGTAATCCCAGCATTCGGGAGGCTGAGATCCGAGTTCGCGGCCAGCCTCAGCTACCTAGTGAGGCACTTCGCAACTCAGTGAGACTCTGTTTCAAAATAAAGAATAAAAAGGGGCTGGGGGTGTAGCTCGGAGGTAGAATGCTCCTGAGTTCAATCCCCAGTACCGCAAAAAAAAAAAAAAAAAAAAAAAGAAAGAGGGTCTTGCTAAGTTGCTGAAGCTGGTCTCGAACCTGCAATCCTCCTATCTCAACCTCCCAAGTACTGGGATGACAGGTGTGTGCCACCGCGCCTGGCTCTTTCTCTTGATTTTGAAATTCTCGTCACTTGCTGGTTGAAACTTTGCAAGTGAATTCCACTCTGCGTTAGCGTGCTTTGCTGTGGCTGCGGCTCTCTGGCTGTGTCCTTTCACCATTTGAGTCCCCCTCATTCAAAGCCCCTCACTGGTGGAAGAGCAGGCTGGCACCTCTTCTCCGTCAATGCTGTACTCACTGGTAGTTCACCCAGAGCCAATCAAGATCCACATTTACTTCCAATGATCCTTGCGTGTTGGTTGGTTGGTTGGGGGTACTGAGGATTGATCCGAGGGTCATTCTACCTCCAAGCTACTGAGTATAGTGGACCTATGTCCCTTTTCTTTGTGTGTGTGTGTGG
>PVLC010040810.1:0-13664 GCA_004027655.1 Graphiurus murinus
CCCAGCCGCCGTGCTGGCCGTGTGCAGGGCATGGTGGCCACCACGCCGGCATAGAACCGAGCCCCCCCCCCCAGGTCTCCCTCCCTGGCCTTGGGACCCCCCAGGGCTGTGGTGGCGGGGGGGCCACCCACACGCTGCAGCCGCACCCCAGCGGCTCCTCAGCCTCTTGGACAGATGGACACACGCCACACATGAGCGGTTTCCGGTGTCAGCCCCGGTTTTTTGATGGACCCCACAAGAGTTCACAGTCTGTAATTATTCACTCTGTGAACACGGCTGGTGGGTTCTCTGAGACGACCCATTTTTAAAACACTCTGTTTCATCTGAAATACGTTTAGTCAAGAGGTATAAAGGCGGTGAATCTTAAAGGTCCACAACGGGGTGTCATGGGGCTCCTAGAAACCACACGTGTGCAAAGCATACTGCTTGTTTGGGTTGCTAATTTCAATAGGTTCGGAGGCTTTAAGACCTTTAAGAAACTGTGCTCAGGATTTCTCTAAGAGACAAGAGAGGGCTCGGCAATGTTTGTCAGGAGGAGATCTAGTTTAGACATGTCGCTCTGCCCTTTGAGGAGCAAAAGTGGAGGGGTAAGTCGGGCATGGGGCTCTAGGACCCTCCTGAACCACACGCTCTGTCTCCACCCGACAGTCTTTTTCTGGTGGTGGTACTGCTGCTGGGGATTGAACCCAAGGGCACACTATCTCTCAGTTTCTTATTTTTTCTTATTTTGAAACAGGGTCTTCCTAGGTTGCTGAGACTGGCCTCGAACCTGTGATCCTCCTGTCTCAGCCTCCCAAGTACTTGGATAACACACCTTCACTACCAACCCGGCTCCCCTTCAATTGTCTTAAAGCTCGCCTTCTAGGATAAGGAAGGAAAAACCCAAAGGTGGAGGAAGATGACTCATTACAGTTTTAAAAACTGAAGAAAGGATGTGTTGGAAGAAAAGCGGGGTGCACGCCTGCCCTGACACCCTAAAGCTCGGAGACACGGGAATCCCCAGAGGGGCGTCCCTGGCTTGAGGGTCACTCACTCAGTGGTCGTGGTCAGCTCCTCCAAGATGTGGCTGGAGTGCAGCAGGCCTTCCCGCTTCTGAAAATCCCAAAACAGACGAATAATCAG
Source organism: Graphiurus murinus (assembly GCA_004027655.1). Lineage (NCBI taxonomy): Eukaryota > Metazoa > Chordata > Mammalia > Rodentia > Gliridae > Graphiurus > Graphiurus murinus. Next base: position 1,123 of record PVLC010040810.1, read on the forward strand.
AACGGAGAGCAGCGGAGAGAGACAAAGGAAGGCAGATGGCCGGGGGTGGGGGGGGGGGCAGGAGACCATCTTAGAAAGGGGCACGGGGAGCTGGGCGTGGTGATGCACGCACACCTGTGATCCCAGTACTTGGGAGGTTGAGACAGGAGGATCACATGTTCCAGCCCAGCCTCAGCACCTTAGCGAGGCTCTCAGCAACTTAGCAAAAATTGCTGGTTCCAAATTAAAAAATAATAATAAAATAGGGTTGGGGGTGTAGTGCAGAGGTAGAATGCCCCTCAGTTCAATCCCTAGCACCATTAAAAAAAAGGAAAAAAAAAAGGGAGGGAGTGTGACAGGAGAATGAGGGGTTCCAGTGGCCACTGCTGGGGACCCCTGTGGGGAGCCCCTTCTGTGGGAGGTTACAACCTGTCCCCAACCCACCCGTACCCTCCATTCTCCATGTCACCCTGACTCCTCCAAAAAAAGGCCCAGGGTCAGCTTCCCCGAAGGACCTGCCATGGCCTGCAGCCGGGAAAAGAGGCAGGGCAGTCTGTGAGGCGCAGGTGGGTTGAACGGGGTCCCCCCAAATCACGAGGCACTCTGTTTACTTACTCACACACCAGGCATGCACTAGGTGCCTACTGGGTGCTGGGCCGGGGTCAAGGGCATTGGAGACACGAGGCCAAATAGTTGGAAGCTTGGTAGAATCTCAGTGAAGCAGGGAAGTCACCGTAGCTCAGTGGAAGCTCGCCCCAGGCTGGGCTGCTGGGCGGTCCATGAGACCCTCTCTCCCTCCCTTCCTTCCTTCCTTCCTTCCTTCCTTCCTTCCTTCCTTTCTTCCCTTCCTTCCTTCCTTTCTTCCCTTCCTTCCTTCCTTCCTTCCTTCCTTCCTTCCTTCCTTCCTTCCTTCCTTCTTTCCATGAAATGTGAGGTGCCCCGCTCCACCCCACCTTGGATTACATAACCGGTCATTTGGACAGGCCCAGAGGTGCAGGGACAGGTCAGGGGAGAGCAGAGAAGGCAGAAGGCAAGGCTGAGGGGCCGAGGGAGGCTGGCTTCAGAGAGCAGGGCTGGCCGGCTCCTCGGCCCTCGTACCCTGGCTTCCTCTCACTTCGGGTGTCGTGACCCAAAGAATCCCGTATCCCTGGTCAATGCAAAAAGTGCCAGCACACTTGCGCTTGGGTCCGTCAACTGTTCCACAAACCCAGCAGATTGTCTTGGACTAAAGCAGAAGCCTGAAAGGACCCCCCGGGGGCCCCGGCGGCTGCTCTAGGTGGCTGGGGAGCCAGGTCCCCCGAGGCCTTGGGGAACCTCGCCCAGCCGGCTGCCTGCAAGCCAGTGTGTGTCCAAGACCTGGGGCCACAGGAATGGTCCTCGGGGCCGGCTGCGTCACCATCCAGCCACAAAGGCAGGAAGAGGGAGGACCAGCAGGTGACCTCTGCCCAAGGTCAAGACTCCGCTCAGGGTGACAGAGGGATCAGAGTGGCTTCAGAAAACACAGGCTCAGCCGGGGCCCGGGGGTCTGCAGAGACCACAGGACCCACGAGTATAAAAGCCGCAGAGCAGCGTGGAGCCGGGCGTCTGGGCGGCTTCCAGGGCTACAGCGTAACTAACCAGCTCTCTGGCAGAAGCACTTGCTCCTTCAGCCCAACACAGGGGCTTCCCCTTTTGTGCCCCCAGCAGCCCCAGTGCTTGATACCTAGTAGGTGCTTTAATGCACAGGTACTGACAAAGTCACACACGCCAACCCCGGGCTGCGGTGGCATCTGAGCGCTCACACGTAAGGGAAATTCACCAGAGGCAGATCCACCTTCCCTGGGAGGGCCCTGGGTCCTGGTTTCATTTCTCCAAGGGAATCAAGAGAAATGAATCTAAAAGAGGAGCTAATGAGGGGTGAGGGGCAGAGCACGGAGCAAACACGGAACGCCTTTCATTCGGGCATCTATTTCATACCGCCAGCCCCACTCCGCCTCCATGGAGTAATAAGCACATTCAAGGGGACTGAATTCCGACTAGATGGCTTCGGAGAGAAATGAATGTTCTCTTCAAAAATCTGGGAAATTAAACCTCAACACCCTCTCGCCTCTCCTCAAATCAACGCCATTGTTCTCTTTCCAGTCATTTATCTCGAAGCCCGCGGGAGACAGAAATTTTTGTCAAGAGGGAAAAATAGAAGGTAGCCTCCCGGGAGGAAAAGAAAGGGGGGAGCTAGAAAATGACAGAAAGAAAAGGTCACGTGGCCTCTCGGCGGAGGGACGGCCAGCTGGTACTCACCCGGACCACCACCACCTGCACGGTCACGTGCTCCGGCAGGCGGATCGGGGCCCTGAAGTGCGTGACCAGCGCCACGAGGAGGTGCAGGATGGCCACCAGGTTCTTCCCGTGGATGGCTGCAGGGGGGACGGAAGAAGGGAGACACCCAGGGTCAGGTGCGCGGGAGCCTGGGCCCCCCGTCCAAAGGGCTAAGGCCTCCCAGGCAATGACGTCATGGAAACCCAGGGAGTGGGGGCACGTGCCCGGGTGGCCTCATTTCTAGCTTCTAATTTGTTTTTTGTTTTTGTTTTTCCTGTTGCCTGAAGGTGACTCCTGCGAACCCTTTTTAAAAGCCTCACACTTCTAAAAGCAGTGGATTAGGGTCGACGAGGAGGAAGACGGGTCATGGCCGAGTTCCTGTCACAGTAATGCGTGTTGTTATCTTTGGTGCCAGGCAAACGGCTTCTCCCCTGCGCAATCAGCCGTCCCAACGGGGGTCAGCTGTCAAGGGCAGACGCTGCTCACTCAGGCGGGAATGAGAGATGCTAAGTCCTGCCCTGCCCGGGTCAGCCCCGGCCGGCCATCTCTCTCGCTCTCCCCGAGCACATGGTCCAAGGCTGGTTAGAACTGCCAGCTCGGCGTGGTGGCGCACGCTTGTGATCCCAGGACTTGGGAGACTGAGACTCGAGGATCCGGGTTCGTGGCCAGCCTCAGCTAGTGAGGCCCTCAGCAACTTAATGAGACTCTGTTTCAAAATAAAAAATAAAAAATAGGGCTGGGGGTGTGGCTTAGAGGTAGAATGCCCTTGAGTTCAATCCCCAGTATGACAATTAATTAATTAATTTAATTAAATAGGGCCGGGGGTGTAGCTCAGAGGTAGAATGCCCCTGGGTTCAATCCCCAGTACTGGAAAAAAAAAATGCCACCTCAGAGCCAGGCTTCATGGCTCACTCCACTCCCCACCCACAGCCCCAGCAAGCCAGCTCCCACACCATGCCACCAGGGCAGGGCCAGGTCCCCACAGCCTGGGGCCCGGCTCACCAAGCCCCGGAGGCCTCCCGGCAGCCACAAGATGGCCCTGCACGGAGGAGGTGGGGCACACAGACAGGATTGAGGACTGTCCAGCCACTCCTGGTCAGCTCGGCCCTTCCTGCACGCCTGGGCTAGGGACGCTGTGCTGTGACACTCCCTAAAGCCAGCCACTCTGTGACTCTCCAGAGGTACCTACGAGTTCCTCGGGACCTGCTCTGGGGGTCACAGGAAAAAAAGAGCTTGCTCAGTCTCAGTGTTCATGCCAGGGACGCCTGGCGTTGGGCCCCTACAAGCAAGACCTCCAGGACTGCTCCTGCTCCTGCAGTCCCCCTGACCTGCCCAGTCTGAAGCCCGTCCTCTCTGACCTGCAGCTGGAAGGCAGAGATGTGTGTTCACAGAGGTTAGCTTCCTCCGGGCCTCAGAGCAGAGCAGGAGGGGAGCAGGTTTCTAATGTGGGGGGCCAAAGTTGAAATGAGGGATGACAGTGTAGAAAGACAAAAGGGTCAGGCGCCCTCCAAACGCCCCTCCCCCGCCACTCACAGTCCACGGTCCACCGCAGGGCCCAGCCCTGGGGCTGCAGCAGGTCCTGCACGGCCTCCAGGACGGTCTGCAGCTTCTGTTTCTGCCCCGTCTCAGACTGCGTCACCTCTGCCACGTTCAGCTTGCAGTTGGCCAGTTTTTCTGCAAAGGGGAAGGAGAGGAGCGAGGGGCAGAGCGTCAGAGGCAGCTGCGGGAAGGGCTAGGAGCAGCCCGGTCGCCTGGTTGGGGCAGGGTGCAAGGTCCCGAGGCGGAGCGGACTCGCAGGACACCGTGGGGGAGTTTGGAGATGTTGGGTCAAGCTTCCAGGTCATCTTATTCTTGAAAAAAAAAAAAATCCCTCTGGAAAGAAAAAGGGGGAAGAACAGAGGGAAAATGGCGGTGTCCACTTGGGAGTATGCTATGAGCAGAAAATGAAGAAGAAAAAAGAAACTCATTCAAGATACAGTTGAGGGGTGAGGAGGTCGCCTGGCAGCATCAGGGAAGGGGGTGAGGAGCCCGTCCCAGTGGGCTCCCAGCAGAGGAGTTTCATGCGGATAATACGCAGGATCTTAAAAGCTGCCTTTTAGCTGGGCGTGGTGACACACCTGTGCTCTCAGTACTTGGGAGGAGGCTGAGACAGAAGGGTCGCACATTTGAGGCCAGCCTCTGAAACCTGGTGAGACCCTCAGCAACTTAACGAGACCCTATTTCAAAACAGACCACAAAAATAGGGCTGCGGGTGTAGCTTGAAGGTGGAACGCCCCGGGCTTATTCTCTAGCAAGACACACACACACAAACACACACACACACACACACACTCACACACACATACTCATACACATACACTCACATACACATACATACACACACACACATACATACACACATATATACACACACACACACTCACACACATATACACACACACACATACTCACACACACATACACATACACACATACACATACACACACACGCTCACACTCACATACACACACAAACACACACACATACATACACACTCACACACATACACATACACACACACATTCACACGCATACACACATACATACATACACACACACAAACACACTCACAAACACACTCACACACACACACACACTCACACTCACACGCAGCTGCCTTCTGCCTCCCTACACACCGAGGCTGCCGTCCTCGCTTCCCGGACATTTTGAAAGCACAAGAAGTTTGATTAGACATTCATGGAACTTGTGGCGGGGTTATTTCCGAGAAGGAGCAGGAAGCGATCTGCAGGAGCCGGGACAAGAACGACGGCATCCGTGTGAGACACAATTCCGAAAACGAGACCCACCCTCACAGCCCACGCGCCTTTGATTTCCTGCAGGAGCGAGAGGAGCAGCCGGTGTCGGGTGACCAGACACGGCAACAGCTTCCCTCCCAGCCTTGAGACCCGGTGTTTCCTGAGACACCTGCTCAGCCAAAGGACAAAAGCCACCGCCCCGGGCACGGCAAGACAGCAGCGATTGTCCCCAACAATCCCTGTTTAGGAGACAGTCACTGCGCATGTGGGAAGGGCACGGTCCCGGGTGCTGCACGGGCAAGAACGTGAGAGGTCCCAAATGCAGAGACGGACGAGGGTGGGGGAGCCCATGAGGGGTTGTGAGCAGACCAACTAATTGTGCAGGTTGGGCAGAGGCAAGAACGGGAGGGGAGAGACAGTGGCTCCAAGCGCAGGAGCACCTCATCTGCTCTGAGAGGCCCGGCTGCACAATGCACAGCGGTTGCAGCAACACCCTGAAAATACAGAGCACGCTGGGCCCACAGGTTCTCAAACCAAGAACCGGGCGTGGCGGGGTCCCAGAGCCCAGCCACCAGGAGACGGGGGGCCTGCATGCCCTGCCTGCCCCCCTGTCGCCAGTCAACCCTGCAGACTGAACAGGGTCACATCAACTAGGAGGAGGAGGAGGAGGAGGAGGAGGAGGAGATGACAATGAGGGAGGAAAGTGTATCTGTCAGCTTGGGCCGCGTAACAAAGCACCGTGGGCTGAGACTGCAGAGATGCAGGCTCAGTCCCGGGGACCAGAAGTCTGAGGTCAGCATGTCAGCATGTGCAGGGCTGGTCTCTCCTGGGCCTCTTCCTTGGTTTGTGCACACGGTCTTCTCCCCGGGTGTTCATGCCACCCAGCCTCTGTGTGTGACTGTGTCCTGAGCTCCTCTTCTTAAGAGGACGTTGGTCATGTGGCTCCATATACCTTAATTACCTCTTTAAAAATCCTTTTCTTCAAAGAAGGTGACTTAACTGAAGGTGATGGGGGAGGGGGGCATCCTAATGCACACGATGTACTTTCACAAACATATCAAAGCCGATCACTAAACTGAACTTGAGAAGGAGGGAGGGGAAGGGAGTGGGGCAGGAATTGGGGAATGGTTAAATGAGAGCGGTGTGCATGTATGCCTCTACCAGCTTGTACCCAACAAGATGTATGATTACAATGCACCAATAAAAAAAAAAAGAAGAAAGATTAAAAAAAAAAAAAAGCCTTTGCACCAAATACAGTCACATTTTTGGGATGGGTGTTAGGGCTTCAACATGTGGGTTTGCCAGGGAACAACTCAGTCCAAGACAGAGACTGAGGACCCTGGCCACGCCCTGGGGTGGCCTTGGCGGGGTCTCGCCTGGCTCCCCACGAGGCAAGGAGCAGGGCCTCAGCTGCTACAGGTGTGAGCAGCACTCTGTCCATTGTGGGGTCTGCGGGGCAGCTCAGGGCCCCGCCAGGGACAGTACCCTATCTTCCCAGCATGAAAAAAAACAAAGGCAGGGCGCGTCTCGAGTATAGCAGGGGACCCTGGGTGGTGGCCGAACGTGGGGCCACGTACACACGAGGAAGGGGCGCAGCGTGCCTGTGAGCCAGGAACAGGACAGCAGCTATGAGGGAACCCATGCGGCGCCTGCATGGACACCTGCTCCTCCATAAACAGGCCAGGCGACCTCCAGGGCGGCGCTCCAGGCACAGCAGAGCAGAGCCACGCCCACAGACCGGGCTGCAGCTCTGCTCCTGGGATCCCAGTACTTGGAAGGCTGAGACAGGAGGATCACAGATTGGGGCCAGCCTCCGCAATTTAGTGAGACTCTGTTTCAAAATTAAAAAAAAATAAAAATAAAAAGTAGGGTTAAGGTGTAGCTCAGAGGTAGAATGCTTCTGGGTTGAACCTCCAGTTCTGAGAGAGAAACAGACAGACAGACTGACTCACTCTGACTTGTCAGGGTCCTTTGGCAACCTCCACATAGCCAAATGCAAAGCCCGCTCATCCTCCTCCCGGCCCCCACCTGGAAACACCTCCTCTCTCCTTCCGAAGTGCAATGCCCTGGGGTCCCCTTCCTCATGGCTGACTCCCGTCACATTCCTTAGCTGTCTCCTCCTCTTTCTCTTTCTCTTTCTCCTCCTCCTCCCCCTCCTTCTCCTCCTCCTGACCACACTGGCTGATGACCCAGGGTCCTGTCCTTGGACCTTTTCTCTCCCACATATGCAGAGAAGTCAGCTTTGGCCTTGACAGTCACCCCAAACCCCTCATGTGGCTGTGGTTTTGCCGTTGAGTAGCCACTGAGTCGAATGTTTACTTTCTGGTCTTTCCTGGAATCCCGGCTCCGGGCTCCCGGCTCCCGGCTCGTGTGGGTTACCAGGACATTTCCACAGGGCTAGAGCCTCATTTACACCAGCAGGTGAGCCATTCTGATGCTCCGTGAATACCCGAATATCCTTGTCCGTTGTTCTTTTTCTTCAGGCAAAGTGGTACATGGAGCCACTTGACATACAAGAGATTTTAAAATTGCCTTCTCAAGGACTTATTAGACGGAATAAGATGGAACCGTAGCCACTCCACAATAAAAAGGCTGCGAGCTTCCTGCTACGCTTTACAGAGAACAAAAGCCATGCCGCAGGACTCAGTACCACGGCAGCCTTGGAGTGGGCGCTGTGTCTGCCAGGGCCAACTGAAGAGGGAACCACTAGGACGTTCATCAAGAGGGCAGAGACACTCACTCTGAGACACAGTCCACAGCCAACCATGGCAGACGCAGAGGAAAATTCAGAGCCTGTCCTGTGATCCTGAAACCCAGGTACAAATTTCACAGCCGCCCTGCAATGCCCAGTGGCACATCTCAGCTCTCTTCAAGGGGTCAGACAGGCCAAGCCACGGGTGCATGCAAAAGAATCAGACGTGGAAGAAGTGCAGGAGCGTAGCGCTCAACTTTGCTTCTGGAGATATTAGTACCTATTTCAGGCAGCGAGCAAAGCTCTACTAACTTGAAGGACAGCGTCAATAAAAAAAAAAAAGCAGAGCTACTACGAGCCAGATCGTCAAGTCCGTGAGTCAATGAGGAGATAAGACTCCACCATGGTCCTTCAGAAAAAGGGAGCAAAGCTAGCCACCCAGGGCAGCTTCACCATCCCTGGGACCCTGGCAGATGGAATCAGCCAGATTTCTTTGTTGAAAGCGAGTGTTTGCCATCCCAGATGTCCAATTTAAAGACCTGAAGAAAGGGCAGCACCTGCCGCTGCTGAGGACCGAGCCCTGTGCTCTCCCAGGGAATACACAGCAACCTGGTGCAGCCGTTGAACAGCAGAACTCTCACCGCCGGCATTTTTATGATAAAGTTGCGATTGTTAACAAAGCGCTCTTGATTGACAGGTTAGATTCGCTCTTGGACCGCAGAAGTCTAGTCTAAGATGGGGCTCTGGCCTTGGTCAAACACAGATGTCAGTTCTTAGCCTTTGGAGCTCAGCCAGATAAGGAATGCAGAACACCCTGGCAGGTGACACCCCCTGGCCCCCAGGGTTGAACAGCCCTGCCGTGTGGCTGAGTCCACGTGGACGGTGCAGCCTGGAGTCCACACACACACTCCCAGCTGCGGACCCCGGGACAGGCAGCTGCACCCCAGCACGAGTACTGCCGGCTCCTCATGCACCAGCCCCCCCCCCCCGGGACTCCTGGGCCTTCCTCACTCACTGGTGGCTCTGGCCAGCCATTCCTCTTAACCTCCCAAATACCTGTCTGCCCCTGTCTGCACTTCTACCCCAGTCAGAGTGGCGTCCTCTGCTGCCTGGGCCAGAGTTGCAGCATCGTGATCGGTGCCCCAGCTCCAACTCCTGACCCTCCTTGTTCTCCATTCTGTGCCCAGAAGCTCCAGGGGCCTTTTAAACCCCAGCGCTGACCATGCCGCGGCCCTGCACAAAACCTCCTGCAACCTCCCGTCACCTGGGAGCAAGGCCCTTGGTTTCCAGGGCTGGAGGTGACGCGGTCCTCTCTGCCTTCCTCCCTGGCCGCCCCACCTCCCACACGCCAGACTCTCCTCGACTCAGAGCCTTGACCACAACGTCCTTCCCAGCACTGTGCAGGGTCTGCTCCCACGTCGGCTCCCGAGGGGTGGCCCCTGATGTCCCGCCCCGCACGCAGCCAGCTGAGCTCCACCCCAAGTGCCAGGATTTCCCACTGGTGCTCGTCACTGTCTTGCAGTATCTATTTACGTTTCAGGTTGCCCAACCCCATAAAACTTCTCCACCTTCTGTCTTCCCTCTGCCAAAGTGCATGCTGGGAGTGGCGGAACCCGCAGAACCCTGGGAACCCTCGACCTTCTTTCCCACTGTGCATCCCACACCCGCACCGGCGGCACCCGGGAAGCCTGTGGACGTGGGTTCTGCAGATGAGAGAACCAACGGATGATAACCAAAGCAAACTTCCGCCCTCCGAGCGTGCTTTTTGAAAACAAACCAGCGTGTGGCCCAGGGGCCGCTCTGTCCTTCAGAATGAGCCGCGGGACCCAGTCCCCACTCTGCACAACCTCGGCAGGTTTTCTCCAAGAGGAGGTGGTTGGAGAGCCACTGGCGCTGGTGTGCAAACCTGCCCAGAACAGGACACACCTCATGCGGTCCACGGGTTCCTGTGTGCCCAGGTCCTCCCCCACGCTAGTCCCCGGCGCGCCTCCTCCAGGTAGCACATCCTGACAGTGGCCCCCACCCCCACTCGGGATCCTGCAGCAGCCTCCCCTGCTGTCTCTGCAGAGGAGAACACCCTCCCTCCCCAGGTCCAGGCGCCACTGAGCTCTGTAGGAGGCCAGCACGGGCTGGGAAGTGGAGGGGAAGGGAAACTCCAGACAGTGGATCTGCTGACGCCGCCCAGTGCTGGGGGAGGGGGTCTCCTGCGGACCTTTAAGGGGTCAGCTATCCACGCATGCCAGGGGACACTCTGATGGGGCATTTGGGGGCCCGAACCCCACCAGAGCTTTAGAAAGACTGAAAGGCTGTACAGCAAACAGCTGATCCCTTCCAGCGTCTCGGGGTGGCATGGAGATCTCGCGGACAGGAATGAATGCTCGCCTCTGCCTCCCTTTTCAGTTTCTTTGTAAGCAGCTCCTGATCGATCCATGGAGGTCGTGAAAGGGCAGGCCCTTCACTGACTCCACCCACATGTATGCACCATGCCCCAGTTACGGGGACCCCGGGGACCCTGGCGGCAACGGCCCTGCTCTTACTGTCCATTTATTTGTCTTTTCTGGTTTTCAACCACTACTTAGTGACCGCAGCCCGGTGGCCTGCACCTTGCAAAGTGCTCTGCATACATTATTCAGTGCTGAGCTTTGCCGCCGCCCCGGGTGACAAAGGCAATAAGGAGCCAGAGTGTGCAGCCGGTCTCCACTCCCCCGTGCCCTTCCCTAAAGTCCTCTCCAACCAGGATGTCACCCCCACCACTGCGCCAACCCCCCCCCAGTGCCAAATCTAATGGTAAAACATTTGCACGACACAGAGAAATCAGAACTCTGTAAGAGGGAGGGCTGTTAAAGAAAAAAAAAAAAAAAGAATGACAGCATTTTCACACAATTATGTCAATGTTCCAGGAAAGAGAAAAAAATGGCTGCAGAAAATATTAACTCAGGAGCCACCAAACTGTGGAGGCCGGAGGAAGGGAAGGAATGAATCCCTTCCTGAACGGGTAGACAGGCAGCTCAAGGAAGCAACTCATTTTGAAGTCAAGGATTTGAGTTTCTTCAGCATTTGCATGAGGTCATTCCCTGAAACGTTATCAGTAATAGAAAAATATTGGAAATGACACAAATGCCCGGAGGCAGAGGATTAAGTGAGCAAAGTAAGGAATATCCACACCGTGGAGTAGTATGCAGCTGTAAAAATGGTGAAGCTGCTCTCTGTGAGGAGCAATGTCCCAGCTATTCCGCTGCTACAAACCGGATCTTGGATGTCCTCTCAAGGCCCTTGTGTGGAAGGCTTGATGCTACTGGAAGGTGGTGGAACCTTCAGGAAGAGTGTAGGTCACAGGTGACAGGGAGGCCCTGGCCCCAGCCTCTGTCTCCCTTTTGCCTCTTGGCCGTGAGGTAGGCAGCTTTGCTCCATCACCTGCTCCCTCCATGACAGGCCCAAAGCAACAGGGTCAACTGCTCGTGGACCAGAACTGCCGAAACCTTAAGGCAAAATAAACCTTTTCTCTATATAAGTCGATTCCCTAAGGTACTTTGTTATAGTGATGGAAAACTGACTAGCACAATTATTAAGTGAAGAAAGCAAGGTGTGCAAGAGGGTATCACATGCACTATCTCTTGTGTAAGAAAGAAAGGGAAGTTAGCACATACGTGTGCATGCTAATTTTTGCAGGAAGACGTAAGGATAGATCAGGACCCAGTGAAAACGGTTACCTGGGGGTATGGAGAAGGAAGGGATTGCAATAAGACTTTGGGGAATACTATGTTTATAATCTTGACTTTTCAGACATGTAAATTAAAAATTAATAGTATTAAATGAAATTAAATTAAAAATATAAAATGTAAAAGTATATCCAGCCGGGTGTGGTGGCGCACGCTTGTAATCCCAGCATTTGGGAGGCTGAGACAGAAGGATCCGGGTTCGAGGCCAGCCTCAGCTACCTAGTGAGGCACTCCGCAACTTAGTGAGACCCTGTTTCAAAATAAAGAATAAAAAATAGGACTAGGGGTGTAGCTTGGAGGTAGAACGCCCCTGAGTTCAATCCTCAGTACCGCAAAAAAAAAAAGAAGAAGAAGAAGGAGGAGGAGGAGGAGGAGGAGGAGGAGGAGGAGGAGGAGGAGGAGAAGAAGAAGAAGAAGAAGAAGAAGAAGAAGAAGAAGAAGAAGAAGAAGAAGAAGAAGAAGAAGAAAGTGCTGGGCGTGTGGCTCGGAGGAGACCAGGCCAGGTGAGTGACGCGGCGCAGGCCCCAGGCCCAGGGGAGGGGTGGCCATCACTCACCCAAGAGCTTCTGCAGCACCTGGCCGTCGTACAGGTCCTCCTCCAGCTGCTTCACGATGATCCTGTCTTCCACCAGCACGTTGTTGATCCAGTCCAGCAGGACCTAGGGAGAGGCGGGCACGTGACCTCGGCGTCGGCAACGGGGCAGGCGAGGGGCAGCCGGGCTCCCCCAGCTCTGGTCAGGCAGCAATGGCGGACAAACCCAGGCAGCCTGCACACACAGCCCCGCCCGGAGCTCCCCAGGGGCTGCTGGGGGCGGAGCTCCAGTGAGCTGGCCCCTCCCCCATTCCAGCAAGAGGGCTCGAGGTCACCGGGGATGGGAGGGGAGGCTAAGTGAGCAACGGCTGGTGAGAAAGGGCCAGAGCCCCGGCCCTCAGATCTGCAGGGGCCCCAGCTCCCTGCGCCCAGGAGAGGGGGTGAAGAGGGGGCCACCGCTGACAAGCTAGGAGATCCACTCCCTATAGCACTTTTTTTTTTTTTTTTTTTTTTTTTTTTTTTTTTTTTT
>PVLC010040811.1:0-13643 GCA_004027655.1 Graphiurus murinus
ACATTTTTGCCATAATTAGAAGAGGGTACTTGGATAAAGAGCATCGCCATTCTTTGCTGTGGCACAGGTTATAAACTTAAGTGGAGTTTTCTGACAGCATCAAATGTTTCAGCTTTAAAAAATAAAAGTAGGCTACAAGTTGCATGTTTAGTTATAGAAAATTTATGCAATATGTTCATAACAAAGGTAGTGGTTGCCACAAAGTGCCTCATTTATTTTTAAATGCTGTGCATGTGTCAGGTCTGCAGATGGAAGGGGTAGAACTGTGCAAAAAGTGAGGGCTCTAACTAGTATTTGGCAGAGTTGCCTTCTACCTGCCAGTTCAAAAGTTCAATCTGTTCTCATATAGAATATATACACTAAAAATTTTCAGTCTGTTGAACAACCTTACTCTGATTCAGCCTCTTCAGCTACTCCTGTGCTGTGCAGCGGTGGCTCTGTGTGTAAATGCAATGCACCAAGTATACACCACAAAAAAATACTGTGTGTACAGGATAATGCCTCATACCAATCAGATGCCCATTTGTTACTGTGTTTGTTAACAACCCTTTAACACTTAGTGTTATAAACTCCACTTAAAACGGATTAAAGTCTCTCTTTTTTTTTTTTGTGGTACTGGGGATTGAACTCAGGGGCATTCTACCTCTGAGCTACACCCCCAGCCCTATTTTTTATTCTTTACTTTGAAATCGAGTCTCACTAAGTTGTGGAGTGCCTCACTAGGTAGCTGAGGCTGGGCACGAACCCGGATCCTCCGGTCTCAGCCTCCTGAATGCTGGGATTACAAGCGTGCGCCACCACGCCCGGCTAAAGTCTCATTTTTGTCAAGAAAAAAATGAAATAAAATTATGTGACTACTGAGCTGGAGGAACATTGAAACATTTTGTTGAGCTAGTACAATTAAGGGAGAGTTATGTAACTGATTCTCTTGAGCTAGAAGAATGAACAGCCAGGAATGTGTAGCAACAAGTGGAAAGAGAGAAGGGGATTTGGGGGCACGTGTTTCATTGGTGGACAGGATAGGTTTGAGATGGTGGGATTTCCTTCTGGGGTCAGACTGAATGCTCGACTGTACTAAACTACATGCAAAGAGATCAAGAATGGAGTGAGCAGAGAAGACTATTGGACTTGGTGACATGGGGGCCATTGGGAATGACAGGAGTGGTTGGGTAAAGATATGCAGCCAAGCCAGCTGAGGAGAAACTGAGAGATGAGACAACATAGGCTGTGAAGATGGACAAGTTTTAGAAAGGAGTTTTGCTGCGAAGGGGAAGGGGCATTAGCTGAAGGGAACCTGAGATCCTGAGAGGTTATTAGTGGTTGTGTTAGTTTCAAACTGATGCAGAGGAAAATATCCTTGTGTGCCTGAGGGGAGGGATTTGAAATCAGGGAAGAATGACATTTTTTTTTTTTTTTCATTGTAGTGGAGGAGAGGGAAAAAAGGAAAAGAAAGGAAAGCAGCTGGTTTTAACATAATCATTGAGTTTATTTTACTTATTTCCTTAATAAAGTTCAAGACGTGGCTAGGGTGTGTGTGTGTGTGGTAAAGGGGTGACAGGTTTGAAGAGAACTGAGAAGGTGTTCATCAGCCTTCTGGTAAAGTAGGAAAGTGAACCTGCTGGGGAATGTATTAATATGTATGAGGATTAGGACCTGGGTCTTGTTTAGGGGTTTTCAGCATTTCATTTTACTGCAATATGCGTGTGTGAATTATGAGATACACACATGCACACACATATAAATATAATAAAGCAAAGGCAAAGACTGATGTTTCCACTACCCACTGGAGACCCAGACCTTAAAACTTTATCTCAACCATTGATATCCCTGTGTGCTCCCCCTCCCCAGAATTTATAAGATTCTGAAATGTGTTTTGTAATCCAAGTATGAACTAGGGGTCTAATATATTTTAACCCCTTGAGGGGTATAGGTATATACTCCCCTTTCTGTATGATTGTTTCGAGTGATGACTATCATTTGTATGGTTAAATAGACTTGGAGCCATTAGTAATTCTATTGGAAGCAGAGTCTAATTTAATATAGAATTTTGAGTGACTCAGATTTAATTCCTTTAAAATTACACCTTGAAAAGAGAGCCTCTGAGAGATTATAAACAGAAGGAAGATAGATTTCAATAAGGCTTCCATATGCACCAGACTCAGCCTTGAGTCACATCCAACATTATAGAGCAGGTGTGATTCAGTCTACAAACTGAATGATTTTAAATCAACATAAAACCAACTGTAAGCTCCTACACTGTGAAGACAGGTGAGAAACTCAGTCTTTCAGGCTGCATGAGAATCAAGAACATGTTGGTGGAACTGCCATGTGGAGGGGAGACACTTCATCTCTAGTTCATCCTGTTCATCTCCAGTCTTCCTTCAAGCCAGTGCACACCTGTTTTCCTGCCACATGGAACCCAAGAATCTTCCTGCTTGGAATCCAGCCTCTCTGAGCCCCAAGGACAGCCAGACTCTGTGTGCTGGGACTTCCCTGGGGCCCCGGCTTGGACCCATCCCCAGGTTCCTGCAGGTAGAACCCCATTTCATTTCCTTTTCTGAGAAAATCTTTCTACCTCCTGGGGTTACTCCCAAATGCCCTACTTTCTCTATTAGGAGTCACTACCTCCGGTGCACTTATCATAAGAACTTCAAAGAGGTAGGCTGGGAAAATTCTCTGATTTTGAGCCATTTCTGCTCTCCATCCTGCTGCAAATGTCCTTTGATGTGAAAGAGCACAGCCCTACCCCTGCTTGGAATTGGTGTTGGGAGGAAAAGCGGGGTGGGGGGAGGAGGAGACAGCACATGTTTAAACAAATTGATTTCTCAAGGAAAGATAAACACTTCTGCATAAGGCATGAGTGCATTATTAAAAAAAATTAAGGAAGATAATAAAAGAAAGGGTTGTGGTTTATAAGGCATTGGATTTTGATCTTTTTCAATCTTCTACTTAAAAAAAAGTGGATGCCTCTTTTAGCTCATCTACTTCATTTTACAGGTGAGGCAACTGAGGTCCAGAGGCAACAGAGAACAGCAAAAACATCCAAGGCTGTGGGATTCGCAGAACCCAGTCAGCTTCCTGAGTCTAAGACCTCCTACCCCAAGATCTGGAAGAGGTTACACATCTCTCCAAGACTGGACTTCTTCATTTGTAAAATGGAGATGATTGTGTTTACTCTGCAGGGTCATTGAGAAGGTTTATAGAAGGTGCCACGCCTATCCAGTACCTTACCCAGAGATTGGTATGTGGAGGATTTTCAGCAATGTGAGTCTCTTCCCTCGCTTGTGCAATGTGTGGTGGATCCAAGACTGGTGTCCAGGTTTGCGCCTTCTGTTTCGACTCCTTTCATCAGCATGGTCATCTGAGAAAGGCAGCAAAATGTGGACAACCCGGCCATGTTTATAGCAGAAAAATCTGTTACCAACAGACAGGCCGCATGTGTGCTTGCTGTGAAAAGGACGGCACGTCATTTATCAATCAACTTTTTTCATTTAAAAGATTTATAATGTTTGCAAAAACACTTGGCACCACCAGTGGCCTCTGTGTCTGAGCTGTAGGGGTTGGGCCAAGGTCAGATGGTAGCAAAAGTTGGGCTCCAAGCTGCTATTTTTCTCAAGTTGGCATTCCTTTCCCCAAAGACGAGCCAAGTGGTCAGCAGGCAGTCAATTAGTGGATTTGTCATGCTCCAGGGCAAGTGGAAATGAGGCCAAAGTTGTGGGTTCTCTTCCTTGTGAGTAGACACATTTCAAAAACAGAAAACAACGTGCCAAGAGGGCCAAATCCAGCTCTGATTCCAACCAACCAGCTCTCTAAGGGGTGTGACCTGTCTCTGGGACAAATACTTAATAATGTGATGGCACAGCCCAATCCAGTCACCAGAAGGGAGACAACCTTCTTGATAGAGGACTACTTGTATCCTTCTAGATGAAGGACAGTGTATCATTACATGTCACAGACTTAAATCAGGCGCACATTGATCAATTAATTCATTCACTCAACTAACACTAGCAAACCTGGAGTTTTGTAAACAGATGTTATCAAACATGTACACTATGTCAGAAGATTACTTTCCTCCAGCTAATAAAATAGAAGCTAACATTTATTTTTTAAACATACTTTTATTGGTGCATTGTAGCCTCGCATAATAAAGTTCAGAGTGATAGGGACATAAGTGCTTAATTAAATTCATTAAACACTTTCTATGAATTATCTCTTTAATTATCAAAAAAGCACTTGTGAGATATTTTCTAGTATCTCTGCTCTGAAGATGACAAAAAAACGAGGTTCAGATTACTAGGGTCACACAGCAGCAGGGACAAGATTTGAATCTTGATTTATCTGCATTTAAGCACTGTGCAACACTGCCTTCAAAGGCTCTTTCCTAGTGCATTGGATCATCTGGGAAATTTTCATCCTAAAAAAGAATTCTAATTACAATTTCAGAGGGTTTTCTAAGTGTGTAGAAGTAACGCTTTTCATCAACTGGCTTCTTATTTATGTATTTCTCATAAGTGAAATAGGTAGCTTGCGGCAATTTCAGAGGGAGAATAAAATCACCACTTTCCCCCACACGCTGCAAAGTCCCAACCTTACAACAGTACTTATTATAGACATTTCCTGTCTGAAGATGTGGTCATCAATCTTGTTACATCAGGTGGTGTTCTGGAAATTCTCTAAAGTGCAGATATGTTGAATCCTAAGCTGGAAAAAAAAATTTATCTAAAATGCTGGTCACTATCAAGTAAGAGTAGCATGTGACAGTCACCCATTGGCATTAGCAATGGGGAATCACCTCCATTGCTGGCTTTCACGCTTGTATATCATGTCCAGATGCCAGACAGAAAGCTATTTGGCCATACTTTGGGTCTCTGTGCCAGAAGAGAAAGATAATTGGTACAAATTGTGAGCTGCTGAGGGGGAAGGTCACACTTCCTGTACAGAAACTGAATGTGTAATGCACTCTTTCAAATCTTAACTCCTCCAGGTGAGAGGCAGAATTTGTCCCTCACTTGACAGTTCTGTGAAGATCTTGCACAGGGTTGGTTTCTAGCCACCTCACATGTGAAGTAGGGCCTATATTCATGAAAATTGTTATAACTCAGGTGTAACATCCTCAATATAAGTTACAATCAAACTTTCACTAGACCATCGGATGCCTAACACCACCAGTAAATACTGTAGGATCAGCCCGACACAAATCACTGGTTGGGGAATGTTGACTTCCAGGACCAAAAACATTCACTGTCCACCACTTGCGCTGAGCCCACATGGGCATGGAAGTCCAGGACTGTGCTTCCTTTTCCTTTTCCTCCCTATTTCTCCTTCTTCTTTTAGGAAATGGAAATAATAAGAGCCAGGTATGGGGGGTCCATGCCCATAATCTCAGTACCTGGGAGGCTGAGACAGAAGAATCTCAGGTTCGAAGTCAGCCTCAATAACTTAGTGAAACCCTGTTTCAAAATAAATAGTAAATAAATAAATAAACAAATAAATAAATAAATGGTTTGGGGTGTATTTCAGAGGTAGAACGCCCCTGGGTTCAATCTCTGGTTCCAAATAACAATATAATAATAATAATAATAATAATAATAATAATAATAATAATAATAATAATGAGGAGGAGGAGGAGGAGGAGGAGGAGGAGGAAGAGGAGGAGGAGGAGGAGGAGGAAGATGAGAAAATAGAATTAATAAGAATTAATTCACATTTTTGTCTTCTACAACAGGTGGCTGGGGGCATAAAAAATAGTCCCAGTAGTCTAGACATCACGGTACCAGTCCTGATGCAATATAAGATGATGGCCTTCTCAACTCATATTTCCTACATAAACTTCTAAATCCATTTCTCTCAGTTTATGTCTAAGGATATTCTCTGAATGTAGCCCCTCAATAATCAGGGGACTCTTAATATCATGAGTTTCCCCATAGAACTTGCTTCATAATATGCAGTGGGGAAAATCTTATCCTCCTTTAAACCTATTGAGTTTAGAGACCACACCTTACATCTATTCTAAAATGCAGAAATGATAGTCAAGCAGAGTGGCATATGCCTGTAATCACTTGGAATGTCGAGACAGACATTAAAAGGCTTCCTGCACAATTAGGGCACATGAAGTTTTATCTTCCTCTAATAATTGAACCTTATTGACATCGGATACCACAAACTCTCAGTGTTAATGTCTACATATCATTTGACAGTTTGCTGCTAAAAAAGAAAGAAAAAGAAACACAAAATTCAGTGATAATAAATAATGTGGTCTATCACTTTCTCTGGCTTTAACACATGGCATCAGAATTCTCCACCCAACTGATGATTTAGACTATTCAAGTGAGCAAGGCAAAAAATGGTCAAACCTTAATGACTTATGATAAGGATATGTAGGAATGTGTAGTTCTTATTTTTTATTTTGAATTCAAGTTTTAATTTAGATAGTTTGTTGATTTCTCTCACTGAAGAAGCTACTAAATACATTTACATAATAAGAAATGGAATAAAATTAGGCTTTATCTAAAAAGTAAATAAAGTCCACTCTAGTTAATTGAAGCTTGCTCTGACTCAAGTAAATTCTGAGTTTGTGCATCTGTGGCACATGCAGTAGAATATGTTTGTAGTGAGAACTTAGTCAAAGAGGAATGGCTTTCCTCCACAGGTGTGAAGACCTGCACAGTGTCTTGAGATTGGTGCTCCGCACACAGTGTTGGTGAAAGCACTTGTGAGCCCGAAGTTTCTTATTATTGTAGCAGGGTTGTTTAACAAGGAAACACTCTCCTTGGGGCCTTTCAACAAATAAATGGTAAGCACAACATTTCACTATGACTTCTCTGCTTTCTTTCATCTGCTAATTGGCTAAAATATTAAAACATGTTATCATGGGCTTGTTTTCCATACCCAAGCACCTTTATAAATTTAACTCAATTAATTTCAAATATGTATTAACTATTCCCATTATTATATCAATGTATCAAACACAGTAAGGAAATAATGAGTTGCTACAAAGCAAAACCAAATATGTCTATTGACTTAAATTATTAAACTCGTTTTTGGATCCTGGATTTTAACTCCAGGTTTATGGATAATTGGGTAATACATGGAAGGATGTCAAGCCATCCATGAATCCTCTATAAGCAAAGGAAAAAAAATTATGGACATGATAATATCTGTCTTTTTCTGTGATCTAGTACCATATTTTTCACCAGATTCTCAAAGGGCCTGTCTGTGTCAAATAAATAAATAAATAAATAAATAAATAAATAAATAAATAAATAACTGGAATGTTTCAGGATGAGAAATTTAGAATTTTTCCTTGGTCTTCTTCTTCTTCTTCCTCTTCTTCTTCTTCTTCTTCTTCTTCTTCTTCTTCTTCTTCTTCTTCTTCTTCTTCTCCTCCTTCTTCCTAACAAGATGCTGCTTACAAACCTTAGGAAAAATTGTTTTGCAATCATAATGAGCTGTTTTTGGTTATCATGCATAAATAGAGAACCAGCTGTTTTGCAAAATCAGTAGAAAAATGTAATTGCTAAGCAACCTGTGCATTAAGCATCATTTTCAATTAATTTTAGGTAAGAATTTGACTATGAGTTTTAATATCTCACGATCACATTTATAATTAATTAAAGCTAATCTCCTTAACACTCACTTTAGGGGCTTTGCAAATCATGGTGTGTTTTTGTTTTTTCAAGAATTTCTCTTTGGGCTAGGGATGTAGAAGATTCTAGCTTGGTAGAAGAACATTTGCTTATTTATGTGAGAGGTCCTGAGTTCAATCATTAGCACCCCCTAAGATACAAATAAAAGCTAAAAATATTTTCTTTCCTTTAAAAAATATGAAACACCATATCATCTACACAGGCTTCCATAATATTGGAAGTGGATATCTATATTCTTTAATGATAGCCTCAGCAAATTAGCAAGACTTTCAGCAACAGAAACTCTTAGGTCTCTTTTAGTGAGATCCTATTTCAAAAACAAACAAAAGAGATGGACGTGGTGGCTCACACTTGTAATCCCAGTATTTGGGAGTCTGAGATAGGAGGATCATAGGTTTGAGGTCAGCTTCAGCTACTTAGTGAGGCCCTCCACAACTTACTGAGACCCTGTTTCAAAATAAAGAATAAAAAATAGGTCTGGGAGTGTAGCTCAGAGGTAGAATGCCTCTAGGTTCAGTCCCCAGTACCACAAAAAAACAAAACAAAACAAAAAAACAAAACAAAACAAAAGGGCAGGGATGGGGGTATAGCTTCGAGGTAGAATGTACCTGGATTCAATCCTCAGTACCATTGGAAAAGAAAAAGAAAAAAAATGAGAGAAGATAATTCTCAAACCCAATATTAATTATGTAGTACATTTTATTTGTAACTCAACATTTTAATTTTAACAATTCTTGACCTATTATAAGCTAAATGTCTTTCTTGAAGATAACAGTAAGAAATATTCAAATCTTCTAAAATTATGTCTTTCTTTACTTATGGACTCTGAAAGGAAAAGAAACACTAGCATAATTTGTAAGCAGTGTACTTGTTCAACCTTGAAAATTTAGACCATTTTGGAGGCTTTGATTCAGTTATACTAGTAAAAAAAAAAAAAAACCTTGACTTTTCTAGAAGGAGTCAAATAAGTAATTTTAGAAAACTTCAGAAAGAAGAAAACATTTTGGGAATGAAAATGGAATTCAATTCAATCACTTCTAACATTATTGCTATTGATTTTTGGGTACTTTGGGGGTTTTGTGTAATTTTATATTAAATCTGATATAAAAGTCAACTTCAGGGGTGCATTATCAATAGTATTCTCAACCTTTTTCAAATGGGTAAGCTTTTCAACTTGAAAAGATTTCATTTTTCTGAAAGGTCAAACCTTCTCCCTGAGGTCCTCTGAGTCAACCTCAAAACATTACAGCTTGGGATTTTAAGTGAGCTGCTCTGTCCACAAGTCATGATCAAGAAAAAGGTGCGTTCTAGTTGCACAGGATTGTGTGGGACACATCATGGTCAGTACCAAAAGAACACCGCAAAACAGGAATTTAAAATGTTTAGACAGTAGAAGGCATGTTCTATCATACTGTAGCAAAACTACCTGTGTCTTGTAGGCCCAGTTCTGCACCACTGTCCTGATTTAGTGTTTGTTTACATGCTCCTCTCCTAGAATTAAGATAATCAGTGCTGATTCATTGGGTAGAGATTGGTCCCAATAACAAAAGACATATAGCACAGTCCAGCACAGCAGGTGAGAGTTTGGGAATACCAAGACGTGGCTTTGAAGTGGAAGAAAATGACTAAAGAGTGTGTGGCAGTTGTAGAAGAAAGTCTCAATCAAAGAGACAGAGGGATCTTTTTTACTCTAATAGGTCCCCTGAGAGCAGGGCTCACTGGACCTCTCAAGGCATGGGCTACTCTCAAGGGTGAAAGTTTTCTGGATTTTTGTTTTTCTTATCTTATTAACAATTTACTTTTCTTATTACAGAGTAACAAGTGTTCAGTGCAGAAGAGTTGCTAATACATAAAAAACCTCTCTGCTAACCACCCTTAGTCCATTCCTGATGCTATAACAAAACACCTGAGCATGGATAATTTATAAAGAGTAGAAATTTGTTTCTCACAGGTCAGAAGTCTGGGAAGTCCAAGGTCAAAGTGCTGGTAGGTCCAGTCTCTGGCGAGGGCCTGGTCTCTGTTGCTAATCTGGTGTCCCTTCTCTGTTCCTTCTATGGGGATGAATGCTATGTCCTCACATAGCAAAAGCATAGATCAGGTTATGACCAAGATTCACCTCCTTGGTTGTGGCTAATTACTTCCTAGAGGCTGTGCCTCTAAATATTTTACATTGAAGATTAAATTTCAATATCAACTTTGGAAGGGATTCAAAACCATTCAAACAATAGCACATCCATGCCAGTAAAGACAACTACTGATGTGTAATTT
Organism: Graphiurus murinus; assembly: GCA_004027655.1. Lineage (NCBI taxonomy): Eukaryota > Metazoa > Chordata > Mammalia > Rodentia > Gliridae > Graphiurus > Graphiurus murinus. Next base: position 9,915 of record PVLC010040811.1, read on the forward strand.
TTCCTTCCAGTTTTGTTCCTACGTGTATAGTTGTCTCTACTCATATGTTGCACACTGAAAAAACTTTGAAATCTAATTTTTTAATCCAAGTTTATTTTTTTTCAGAGACAGCTGTTTGACTTTCTCAGGGTCCCTAAAGAGCGAACCCTGCCTACAGACATCTCTCACTGCAAAAACACATCTTTTCTAAAAAGAAAGAAAGAAGGAAAGGTAGAAAGGGATGGAAAGGAAGAAAGAAAAAGAGTAGAGAAGGGAAGGGAAGGGAAGGTGTTAGAAATAACTTTTCATAACATCAAGAAAAAGGCACGTGTTCAAAAATTGCTTGGCAAGGCGATTTTACTTTTTTGCAAAAAAGGGTGCCCCCAAACATACAAGAGAGAGCACACCTGAGGAAGAACCTGGTGGGTCTTATATCCCTAACCCAAAGCCCCTCCTGTGCTGAACTCCTATTGGTGGGAGTTACAGTTTCACATTCTTCCCGGTCAGCTACAGGGGAAGTTGGGGGAGGGTCAGCACCTACAATCTCTTGAGATGCTAATTTTGTGAAGGAATCCAAGTATTACAAGATGGAGAATTACAAGGTGGCAAATTACAAGATGGTGGTTAAAATCAAACTACTCCTTTGACAGAAAAGATACAATTATTTTCTCACAAAGGGAAGGGAAGGGGAAAAGAGAAAGAAAGGTAATACAAGAAAAGACTGTTTGGTCTACATTGGCCTTGGAAATTTTCCTTTCATCATTTCAGGACATCCACCCACAATGCACCCAACTTCCTCCCAACCCAATTTTCTTCCAAAATTTCCACACAATTTATTTATACCCCAAACACATAGAATAGTACACAAATGGAGGAGAAAATGGTGCTTAGTTGACTTAAAACTGGAAATAAATTTCTGTCAAATTCATCAGTCAAACCTGTTAAGGTGGGGCGAGCAAGTGGCTCAGTAGTTAGTAAATGAGTGGTGAGTTGAGTTCAGTTTCATGATGGGGATGAGTTGGAGAGGAAACCCAAACAGAACAGGAAGGCTTTCATCCATTTATGGAGGGAAAGAGATGTTAGAAAAAGGAGACTAGGGATGAAAAAGACAAACCCCCCAAATTCACATCCTCTTTTCTTCCATCAAACAGAAGCAAGCAGATACCATTTGCTGAAGTACTTCCTGTCAAGGCAGCTGTGCAAACAACACCTTGGCTTATCTGTTGCTGAAAGTGTCATTCATCCTAAAGGAGCTCTTTGAGTGAAATCAGAGAAGTCCTGATAACCTGGCAGAATTGTATTTGTGTTGGGAATAAGAATTACCCAGGCTAAGACAAGCCTTAGGCAAAATTCTGAACATGGTTGTTTTGGGGGAGATGGGGATGGAGAGAGCATCCTCATCTCCTAAAGCACCCCAGAGAGACAGCAGGATTTGGAATGCCTCAGCGCCTGGCACCTGGCAGGCCCTTGGCACCTGCTTATTAAGTGCAGAATCCAAGCTTGCAAGCCCCTTCTCAAGCCCTTTCTCGAAGCAGAGAGGTGAGAAGTTGTCAGCCATCCCAGGTGGTACCAAAGAAATTGCATTTCCTGAGTTCACATAAAAACAGTGGGAGCTCAAGAAGCAAAGAACAAATTCTCATAGTGAGGCCTGGAAATTTCTCAGCAGCTATCACAAGTTTTAGGGTGTGCCCTTTTCCCAAGTTAACTGTTAGAACACGAGGAAAAGTAGTTCTATTAGTGTCATGAGAAGGTGTATGGAGCACATATATATATATATATATATATATTTTAAAGGCTCCACTAAAGCCAAAGAGGGACTCCCAAAGCACACCTGGGAATGGCTCACCTCGCTCCGGCATGGTGTGCAGTGTGCAAGTGTAACTCTTGCAGCACACACAAGCGTGGCATGGCACACTCAGGGCATCAGGGGTAACACACAGGCTCCAGGCACAGCGGCAACACCCAAGACCTAATTGGCAATGTATAGGCACAAGGCCTACTGACCAGGAGCCCCTTGACAACCACATCGAGTCCCTAGCAACCTGAACGCTGACCCGGCCAGCTGTGCTGGTAGACTTGGGGCAAGTCCTCATCTTCGGTTCTGGTTGAGTACTGGTGAAGGTGAGGCCTAAAGACCAGGACTGGACTCACAACTAACCCAGAACTGAGCTCTAACAGAGTCAAATGAGCTCCATGGTAAATGAACTGCCCAACCTACTTTCCAGGTTGTACTAATATCTCTCTCCTCTCTCTCTCTTTCTCTCTCTCACCTCCTCGTCCCCAAATAGTATAAGTTGTATGAAGTTTGTGTGGAGTGTTAATGAATAAAGAACCTGTCTTGGTCACAATTACAATAAACATTCTTGAAAGGACTGAGATCATGTTTTGGTTGTTTTCCACCATATAAGTCTATTCAGAACAGAGGGGTTAGAAATAAGGCCAGAAAGGTAAAACAAACAAACAAAAAACCCTCAAGGTCGTTCTGACAAGCTAAATATCTGGCACTTTGTCTTGCTGCAGTAAGCAGTCATAGAAAAGTTTAGGCAAGAAAATGGCTTGATTAAAAATGGATATAGTCAATTTCTGTAAAGAAAGGGGATCAACTCAAGGAGCCACATTCATTGATAAAGATATTCAGGCTTTATGAGTAAAAGCCCATTAAAATTATTTCAGCTGTTTTCCTCATCATATTTGAAAACCTTTGTCTGATTCATGCTATAGTTTGAACATTTTTGTCTGTAAAGAAAGGGGATCAACTCAAGGTAAGGAGCCACATTCATTGATAAAGATATTCAGGCTTTATGAGTAAAAGCCCATTAAAATTATTTCAGCTGTTTTCCTCATCATATTTGAAAACCTTTGTCTGATTCATGCTATAGTTTGAACATTTTTGTCTCCTCCAAAGTGCATCTTGAAAATGAGTCCCCAGTGCAGCAGCCTGGGAGTCAGGGCCTACTGCGAGGTGTCTAGGTCATTTGGACTCTGTCCTCCTGATGCATTAATGCCATTAAGAAGGGCATGATGAAGGTGGGCGTGGTGGCGCAGGCTTGTAATCCCAACATTTGGGAGGCTGAGACTGGAGGATCCGGGATTGCGGCCAGCCTCGGCTACCTAGTGAGGCACTGCGGAACTTAGTGAGACCCTGTTTCAAAATAAAGAATAAAAAATAGGGCTAGGGGTATAGCTCGGTGGTAGTGATGAGGTAGCTTAGAAGTGGAATGTGAGGTAGAAGGAGGTATCGGGAGAATTCATAGAAATATAGTTTTTAGCCTTTTTAAAAAAAATCTGGAGAGTGTTAATTCAAAACTCCACCCCTTGGAAGTTTTTCCTTTGGTTCGGCCCAAGAGAAACGTACAGCCCAGCCCACCTGAGAGGTACCTAAGGCAGCACACACCTGGAAAGAGGAGGAGCCAGCTTGTTTGGGACCTTCCCTCACCTGGAGCCCAACCTATCGGACTACTTGGAACCTGAGAGAGAGGGGCTGGAAATGAGGACCCCGCCCTCTCATATACCCCCTGGAATTCCACGTGTTCCCTCTCTCGGACTTTTGCTCGTGATCGGGGAACATGTCCTAAGAATTGGTGGCCGGGGACTCTTTGTACTCCCCTTCTTTTCCTGCATCCCAGTTTTTCTTTCCCAGTTTTTCCTTAAATAAACCTGCCAGATGTTGTGACTGATAAGTGTAGAAATTCTTTTCTCCACGGATATCAAGAACCCGAATTTTGGGGGTACATTCTGCAACCCATCACA
>PVLC010040812.1:0-13647 GCA_004027655.1 Graphiurus murinus
GTGCACGGCCTCACACTCACAGGTACTAAACGCGTCACAGGTGTCCCTGCAGGGGCCGTGGGCCAGCTCAAGATGCTGCCCTGACCCCCCTCAGCCAGGTGTGGGGCAGGAAGCCAGCCTCTGGAGGTCACACGACATCCCCCAGTGCGTCCTGCACCACGCCCTGTGTCTGCACGGCTTGTCCACTGCCCCCCATTAAACACCCACCTTGGGCCAGGGCTGGGCCGAGAGCCTGACACAGCCGGGGCGCCTCCTTCTGGCAATCGGGATGCCCCCAGAGGGAAAGCCTGCCTGCCGGGCCCCAGGACCAGGGCTGGGAGCTCGGGCGGCCGGAGCGAGCACAGGTGCTTGCCTTGGTGAGGCTGTGGAGGGGAGAGAACCAGTGCCGCCGCAGGGCCGGGCGCACAGGAGGCCGATGTGGCTGCCGACACTATTGCAGCCTCCAGGACGGGGCGGTGGCCGGGGACAGGTGATAGCGGTGGTGGGAGCGTCAGGGGCAGGTGCAGTGCCAGCGGGGTCCCCGCAGTGCAGTAGCAGGTGCTCTCCCCTGGCCAGGTGCTGTTGCAGGCTCTGCCCCTCCATGGTGTGGAGCTGCTGCGTCCTGGGGCACCCAGGGTGTGAAAGACAGCAGCTCTGGAAGTGTCCTTTGCCACGCCCTGCCCCTTGCTGCCCGCCCCACCCTTCCTCCTGGGCAGTGCCCATGGCTGTGGGCACCTCCTTGGCCAGCCTGCACCGGTGCCACCAGCAAGAGGCCTCCCTCTGCATGACGCCCCCAGGCACGGAGCCATGCCAAGGCGGGATGAGGGTGACCTCATCCCGGGAGCACGGAGACTCTTCGGGTTCCCGCAGCCCTGACGGGTGGATCGTGCTCATTACAGGAGACGCAAATATTAGTTATTTAAATGCAATCACTGTACAAATCACAGCGCCAGGGTCCCAGCTGTCACGCCAGCGCCCGGGCGCCGGGTCAGTCGTTAAAAGCGAAAGGTCAGCGCTGCCTCTTGGTTGGTTTTTAATCGGATTCGGCCTCTTCCAGTTCCGCCATGGCCCTCCACCAGGGCCTGGGCGCCTCATTAATGCGAATGACCGAGGGAGATGACATCATTTACATTTAATTGTCTTGTTTATCTGCCTGGCCGCTGTGGTTGTTTTAATAAAGGGCAGAGGCAGACAAAGGCTACATTTGCATCCTGGAAGGGGAGTCTGACAAGGGTCTCCTGCTTGTTGACATTTATTGTTTGCAAATGAGATAATCCAATAACAGAGCCAGCTCCCAGCCAGAGGCTGCTAGGGGCCCCCTGCCCTCCTCCCTGGGTCCAGACCCCTAGGAGCTGGGCGGATCCTGGAGGGCAGTACCCTCCACCTGGGTGAGGCACCCCATTACCTCTCCAAGGACACCTGCCTTTGGGGCAGCCGCTACCACCCTCTAGGAGGGGCACCTGTGGGGTCCAGCCCCTGCGATCAAGACTCAGCATCCCACAGACCATGGAGAAAGGCGAGACTCGGAGACCACAGGAGCCTTGTCCAGTGCCACAGCCAGAAGCCAAACTGGCCTGCCATGGTAGCCCCGCACCCTCAGAGCTAACACTTGGCTATTTGGTACCACAACCTCCATGACCGGGGCACCTGCATGAACTCAGATGCTTTTATGAAAACTACTGTTCCTGCGTACCTCCCACGCATCCTGTTTCCACCCGCCTCTGGGGACCCAGACTGGTTGTCAGGACTCCCAAGGAAATGTCTAAGAAATTCCTAGACTGGAGCAGACTGTTTTCCAGCCCCGAAGGGGGAGTCTGGCAAAGGATGATCCTTTAGTCTGCAGATCTCGATCACCTGAAAGGTCTTTCAAAGCGTTGACATGAAGTTGGGTCGAATGACGCATTTCACAGGTGGCTTGCGGGGTCTACAGCTTTAAGATTCATCATTCTGAGCTGGGCGTGGTGGTGCATGCTTGTAATCCCAGTACTTGGGAGGAGAATCTCAGGGTCACGGCCAGCCTCAGCCTCAGCAACTTAGTAAGGTCCTCTGCAATTTAGTGAGACCCTGATTCCAAATAAAAGAATAAAATTGGGCTGGGGGGGCGTAGCTCGGAGGTAGAATGTCCCTGGGTTCCATCCCCAGTACCGCACACACAGAAAAAGATTCCTCCTTCTGAATTGGACGTGGATGCTTCAGCACCTCCTCCAGCTCTGGGGTGAGCCCTGCACCCCAAGCAGGCGTTAGAGGCTCACTCCTGGGGCCCCTGCCCGACGCTCGGAGGCCGGGGAGCCCCTGCAGCCCCACTGCCACTGGGCCCCAGCCGCCTGCCTGGCGTCCCCCCACAGTACTCAGAGCCCCTGGGGGCCCCACGCAGTCCTCCCCTGAACCCCAAAGCTCAGCCAGGGCCAGCCAGAGTATTAAAGTGACTGACAGAAGTTTCTTGAATGATTGGAGGCTCCACAGCAGGTAAGTCAGCAAGGGGGGGCACAGGGACAGCGCTTGGCGGCCCCCCCTTTGGGCTTCCAGCCCACCTGCTCCCCATTCCAGGTCTCTAGATCCCTAAAGTTTTAGGGACATGAATTGAGGGACCACCCAGTGAAAGCCAGGCCTAGGGGCAGGGTGGGGCCGGCGGGGAGCCCTGGGAGCCCAGGCAGATGAGAGCTGCAGCAGATCTGACTCTGTTCCCCAACGGCCTCTGGCCTGACCCTGACCCAGAGGCCCCCAAATGCCACCCTCAGCCGGGCCCTCTACGATGCACCCCGGGCTGCCCAGAACGCAGAACGCCGTACACCACCCATCCCAGAGCCCGGGCCCCTTTCCTCTGCTGGGCGCTCCAGAGCTGTGAGACTGTTTTTCCTTCCATTCTGTAAGGCACAGTGAGGCCCCGCCTCCCTCGAGTCCAGAGAGAGCTTGGCACAGCTGCACGGCCACGGCAGGTCAGCTCTCTGTCCTGCGGCCACTGAAGTCACAGCCGTCCCAGGCCCCGAGAGGCTGGGGTCCCGGGGAGTTTGTAGAGGGAGTCCCGGGGAGTAGGCCAGGCCTCCGCCGACTGTGGGTCAGTCCCCGGCTCTCTCCAGCTGGACGCTGAAGTCTGAAGTCCTCACCCGGCTCCCAGGGCCCCGCCTCTGCTGCCTTTGCCGCACACCAAAGCCCCTGATGCATCTGTCCTGGCCGCTGTGCCTTGGTGGAGGCCGCTGCTGGGTGGTCTGGGGGACCAGCCTCGCATAGCACCAGGACCCCAGCCCCTACAGAGCCGGTATCACCCCTCCTGGGCCTCTGGGGACTCTGGCTCCTGCAGAACATCCAGGCCGGAGGCCTGGGTCTCGGGCCTGACCAATAGGCGTGCTCTACTGCCGGGTGTGAAGGAGGAACGGCAGGCAACGTGCTTCTGGAGAGTTCTGAGTGCCGCGCCAGGCTGGCTCTAACCCAGGGGCCAGGTCCTCACCCCACACTGCCCTCGCTGTCTGGCCCAGAGCCCTGCCTGCCAAGCCAGGCGGGCGGAGGGCACGATGACGCCATGTCTCCACTGAAAGGTCCCATTTCCCTCGAAGAAGTGTCCTCACGTCAATTTACCCAAGGCCAGGGATTAGTCACCGGGCAAATGAGATTAAAGCCCTTGAAATGGAATTAAAATGACGTCAAACTGCAGAATATCATTTTCTTAACACAGCCCTACAAGATGCTTCCTGCTTTAACCCCTCCCTGGCCATGTCCCAACACCCAACAGGGGCTCCCCCAGAACTGGGGGTGCGAGCTTCCCTGCCCCCCATGCTCCTCTGAGGAACTCCAGGGTGACATCAGCAGTCTCCCCCGGCTTTCGGGTCCTGTAAATAGCGGGTGGATTCTTTGGTCTCGAACCACCGTTGCTGTCACCTGCAGCTGAGACCCAGTATCTGAGCTCCTCCAGGGACCTCAGGCCATCCTGGGGTTCCAGGAACAAGAGCCAGGACTGGAAAGGAAGGAAGTGGGCACGGGTTCTGTGTCTCTCCCTGGCTCCTCCTAAGTTCATTCACTCAATCCGTTCTTTCTTCCCTGCATGCCCTCCTGGGAGACCAGCAGGCCCCCCATACCCCCTTCACCCCATCTTCAGCCTGGGAACCCAAAGACCAGAACCACTAGCTCAGATTCTCTTGCATCTTAGAAGAGGTCTGGTGGTGCCGGGCCGGGCCCAGGCACTGGCGCTAGGAACCACCCCTCCCGGGGCGCGTCCACCCAAACCTCTCATTTCCCTGTGCCCTTCTGGGGACCTGGGGCTCCCATGGAAGCCGGAAAGGGCGCACCCCCACCCAGCCACCCAGGCATCACACGAAGCTAGTGAGAAGGGTACCAACGCCCCCGCCTCTGCCTCCCCCTCCACAGTGATGTCTTTATGAAGACGCTCGCCACAGCCGGTCCCGCTGGGGATTAACACAGCCGGAAGCGCGCCTTCCTTTAGAAGGTGCTGCCAACTAGAATGGCCTGGACAGTCGAGAAGTCTTTCTTAATAATCGGATTCTGGCCCTGATCGTTATTTCTCATTTTCGCTGAAACAATCAGTTGTCAGCGAGCGCGCTCCTCGATCTGCCAATTCATCATGTCGGGCTCGGCCGGCCGGCCAGCCCGGAGCACACGCTGCCCGGTCAGCCACGGACAGGGGTCAATAGGCCACGTCCGTGCCATCAATAGCAGTAAATGGCGAGATTTACGAGAGGAGCCTGACCGCAGGTGAGGGCCAAGCAGGAGGGGGAGCCCCCACGCTGCTTAACTCCAGCAGACCCAGGACGGTAGAGGAGCCCCCTGCATTCACCCTGATCTCTCACCCCGTTTCCCACCCCTGTCCCTCAGCCTCACCCCATCCTCTCCCCACCAAGATCTGTCACCCCAAGGATCCAGTTAGGGCGCCCAAACTGAGCAGCAGGAGGGCCCAGGCAGGAACACTAGTGTCCGCACTTGCACACCAGGCTCTGGGCCAGGCCTCACAGAGCACGGGCGGCGCTCTTTGATGTTTTATTAGGCGTGATTTATTGAGCACCTACTGTGTTCGGGACACTGTCCAGCTGGGCAGGTGACGTCCACCCCCAGCCACAGGCTCTTTAGACCAAAGGGAGGCGCCGGCAGTAGAAGTTCTGCAAAGGGGGTCAGGAGTGCCTGCCACCCAGAGCCGGGAACAGCGGTGCACACCTGTCGTCCTATACTTGGGAGGCTGAGACAGGAGGATCGCAGGTTGGAGGCCAGCCTCGGCAACTTAGTGAGACCCTGTCTCAAACTAAAAAAAAATAAAATAAAAGAGGGCTAGGGATGTAGCTCAGAGATAGAATGCTCCTGAGTTTAATGTTCAGTACCAAAAAGAGAAAAAGAAAAACAAGTGTGCAGTTACCGTCATCCAAATCCTAGAGCCCAAGTCAGGTTCCGGAACCCCAAGCAAGCGCTGCTGTTCAGGGCCCTGGCATAAGAGTCACAGGGCAGTCCCCACGACGGTCTCAACTTGGGAGAATAAACACACCCTGACCACTGCGAATCCAGGACAGAAAACACAAGAAGCCGCTGACACCCAAGTGCACATGGCGGGTGTCCAGGAGGTTGATAGTAAGGGGGTCTTTTCCTTTGGGCCTATTTGTACTTCTGGGGTTTTAGAATTAAGGTTTCACTAGAGTACAGTTCCTGGATATACTGCCTGAGATCTTTTTTCTTTTTCTTTTCTTTCTTTTTTTTTTTTTTTTCTTTCTTTTTGGTACTGGGGATTGAGTCCAGGGGCATTCTACGCCAGCCCAGCCCTATTTTATCTTTTATTTTGAGACAGGGTCTCCCTCAGTTGTTGAGGGTCTCTCTAAGCTGCTGAGGCTGGCCTTGAACCTGCGATCCTCCTGTCTCATCCTCTCAAGTACTGGGATGACAGGTGTGTGCCACCACGTCTGGCTCTTCCCTTTCTTGTTAGTGACTGACATCAGGTAAATCCAAGGTTCAGAGGGTGCCAGCCAATCCGAGACAAAGGGAGGCGCCCTGGGAGCCCTGCAGCCCGGGCCCCCTGACACCTCACTGCGGCCCTGGCTGTAGACCACCTCAGGCCTTAAGGCTGTGAGTCTGGACCGTCCCCCTGAGGGCTGCAGGGCCTATGACGCAGCTGAGCCCCTGAGCAACTGGCCCTTCCTGCCCCCGGCTCCTCCACCAGAGAATGCCCTCACGGCAGCAGCCATTCCTGGCCAGCCTCACGCACCTGGTCCTACTGCCCACGCCAGGCACCGACTGGGCCATTGCACCATTCCACCGGGACCCCTACACGCCTCACCCATTCTTACATCCCAGCGGGCCACCTGCACACCTCCCAAGCCATAGTTAGAGCCCCGAGGTCCACCTGGAGCCCGTCCCTCCTCCCCACCAGCCTGCTCTCAGCCCCGAGGGACCCTGAGCTCCCTGCCCGCCCAGGTGCACCACCTTGCAACATGGGCACAAGGTGCCAGGCACCCATGTCCTGACGCAGGAGGCCGCAGGAGGGTGCTGCCCACAACCCCGACCCCGCTAGGATCCACAGGGAACGTGTCGGTCCAGGACAGAGCCTGGAGCTGAGACCATGGGACAGACGCGCCTGCACCCATTGCCCGCCCTGTCAGCCCAGCAGGACGGAGGGAAGGTCTCCTGCCGGCCCCTGCCCGGGGGACCCACGGTGCCCCGCCACCCTGAGCGGGCGCGCTGGGGACTGACGGGTGGCCAGGTGATGCCCGGCAGTGCCGCGCTCCCACCCTCATTTCTCTCACCCCGTCCCACTTATCATTTCTTCTAGTCTCTCTTTTTTTTTAAATTCTGCAAATGACTTGTGAGAAGTATTACATCGTGAAAATTCAAACTACATAGACCGAATCTCCCTCCTCCATTTCTCAGCCCCTGTGGCCTCCCTAGGGTGGCCCCTGGGCTCCCTTCCAGAACATTCCCTGCGCCGGCACGCATCCCTGTGCGTCGAGGGCTGTGCAGCTTGGATTGGCATGTGTAGCTGGCGGCACACCGCGCAGATGGCCTGGAGTCTCTGTCTTTCCCTCCCTCCCGGCGACTCCATCCTGGAGACCGCTGAGGGTACGGTCGCGGTCCCGCACACGTGGCTGCCCCGAGTCCACACAGGGACAGGCAGCGGCGCCCAGCCAAGAGGACCCGGGCTGTGGGGTGAGCAAGCGTGCCGGCTCCACGGTGTCAGGCTCCTCGGTCACCTCCTCCTGTCTCTCGAGGCCCACCTTGTCCTTTGATCTGCCATGTGATATTCTTGGAACGGATGTGCCATGCGCTGACTGTCTGTGTCCGCCCCCAGGCTCACGGGTGGAAGCCCTAACCCCCAGCCGTACTCGGAGGCCGGGCTCTCGGGAGGTGGCTGGGTCACGAGGTCGGAGCTCAGAGTGCCCCAGTGGGCTCGCCCACACCCGCCCAGGTGGCCATCTATGACCCGGGACGCTGGCCCTCTGCAGGCAGAATCCGCCGAGCCTTGGTCCTGGGTGTCCGTCTGCCTGCTGGCACAGGGTCAGGCACCCCTCCTTCATGGGCATAGCCCCTCGTCCTCCCCGGCCCAGCGCCCCGGGCCCTGAGGAGAGCTCTCCCCGCCCAGCCTGATTTCCCAGCAGCCCGCACTGCGGAGACCTTGGAGACCGAGGATGGGTTCTGATGAGGAACAGCCGGCCGGCCTCCCCCAGACGCGGCCGCCATCAGCAGGAATTGTTTCTCTAAATGCAGCTCTTTCCACGTCTCCCATTGTTACTTGGACAATTAATCAAATGAGAAAGAGAATCAATCAGCGCCCCCGCTGGAAGACAAAGAGGCTCCCTGCGTCTAAGGAGGGAGTCCCCACCGGGGACAGGCCACCCAGACTGCAGAAGTCTGTTTCTGGGTGCTGAGACAGCATCAGAGGCAGCGTGCACAACAGCTGGCCTGCCTGGCTGTGTGCATTACCCCTGCCTCCCCTCCCAGCACGGCCTGGGCTCCAGGGCCCCACCACAGCACCGTGTGGTCCCCTCGCCTGGTGCCAGACTCTCGGTGGACTGCCAGCCCACGTCAGCACCGGGACCCTGGCCGATGCTGACAGCACAGCGGCTTTGGCCTCCAGAGCTGCAGAGCGGCCGGGCTCCCGGGTCTCTCCGTGGGACCAGCCATCCCGCCCCAGGGCTGCCGAGGCCAGAGCGCCCCCCCCCCCCGCCAACCCAGGATCCCTAGACATGCCTCCCCGCGGAGGCCCCCTCCGAGGGCGGCCCTGGGGTGACAGTGACCAGAGCCCCCACCTCACTCCCTGGAAGCACTTCTGTCCCACGCTCCAGCTGGGGGCGGCTGGCCCAGGGCCTGATGCTTCCCAAGAGCCGAGGGACACCTGGGCCCATCAACCCCCCGACAGCAGAGGGGAGAGCTGGAGACCCGGGAAGCAGGGCCACGGCGGGAACGACCCTCATAGCGCCTGCTTCACCTGAGAGCCAGGCCTCCTTAAGAAGGACAGATGCCCTGGAGAGCTGAGAGGACCCAGGCCCCACTGCACCCTCCCAAAGACAGGCAAAACGGCCGTGACCCATTGCACGGACAAGCAAACTGAGGCACAGAGAGATTAGAACCCCAGCTGATGTGGGAGGAGCCAAAGAAATGCCTAGTGTCTGGTTCCAGGGACACAACCTCAGTGTGTGTGTGTGTGTGTGTGTGTGTGTGTGTGTGTGAGAGAGAGAGAGAGAGAGAGAGAGAGAGAGACAGAGAGACAGAGAGACAGAGAGAGACAGAGAGAGACTACGGATTGAACCCAGGGGTGTTCTACCTCTGAGCCATACCCACAGCCCTTTTTATTATTTTATTTTGAAACAGGGTCTTGCTAAGTTACTGAAAGCCTTGCAAAGTTGCTGAGGCTGGCCTCAAACCTGTGATCCTCCTGTCTCAGCCTCCCAAGTATTGGGATTACAGGTGTGCGCCACCACGCCTGGCTACCTCACACTCTTGATGCTAAAGCAGTTAGCCCAAAAGCACTCACTCGGAGCGGGGACGGACTCTGCAGGCGGCCTCCGGCAGCCCAACCCAAGAGGCCAGGCCTCCCCTCAGCCTCCCTCCTGAGAGTCCCACCAGGACTCAGCACTGAACAGAGATTCCCCCCTCAGCTCTGGTGGAAGCTGGGCGTGGCTGGCTGTGGAGCTGCAGGATTCTGTCTCCTAGAGGGTCTCCCCACTCTCAGCCTCGTGCCTGGCACAGTAGGCGCATGCAAAAGCCAGCAGGGCCTCGGCCCGCACGCAGCCTGGGGGTCTTCTCCCATCACAGTGGGGAGACCCTTCCTTCCCCTGTACGCCCATCACCCCAGGACAAGCAGAGGTGCTCTCAGGGCCTCGGCACCAGGAAGCCCGGCTCTCACCAGCGCGTTCTGCAGCACCTGCCTCGCCACTAACGCCCAGCTTCCCCCTGAATAGGGCGTCATGGTGGCGGGCTGCTGGGATGCCCAGGCCAGGCCTCTTCCTCCCGAAGGACAGTGAGCGGCCTCTCACAGGCCAAGCAGCTTCGCCGCAGCCCGGCCCAGCCAGGTGACCGTCCTGCAGCACGCGAGGCAGGGCGCCCTCGCAAGCCGCCGCAAACAATGGGCGCCCCCCCCCCGCCCCGCCTTTTATGGGGCGTACTGCACCAGGGGAAGCTGAGTGGAACAAATGAGATTGGAATTTTATGGGTCTTTTATAGTGTTGCACTGCAGAGAGCTTTTTTTAATTAGCTTCTAACTTGACACCTTTGGCAACTCTAAATAATTCACCAGCCCCCGCCCCGCTCATCCCCACCAGGTGTGTGAGCGGCCCCCTCCGTCCCCTTCGCCGGCTCTGCAGGGACGCTGCATGGCAGCCCCACGGTCACGGGCAGAAGCCCCAGGGGGGACAGTTGCCAAGCAGCCCCGCCTCCTGTCACAGGTGAGCGGAGACAAAGTCACCAGACTTTTTCTGACATCTGTCACGGAGGTTGCGGCCTGGATACGGCCACAGGTGCGCTGAGCCACCTGGGGGAAGACGTCCGGCCTCTGCTCAGACGGCGAAGTCCTGCCTGCACCACCCATGTCACGGCCCACCCTCTGCAGATGGCAGCTCCTCCAGCCGGCCAGCCTCCGCGCAGACCGGCGTCCACAGAGGCCCCAGCTGTGGGCGCGGGGCTCCTACCTCCCGGGGGCTTCCCAGCGTTCCAGAGGGTCATGCCCTGCTTCTGTCCTCGCTAGCCCAGGAGACCAGGCAGCCTGGCCCCAGAGGAGGACTCACGCAATGGCGGCCGGTGGGCCAGTCCCCACGCTGGGCTCAAGAGGAGTCGCCATGCTCTCCCCGGCCTGGGTGACCCGGCAGAAGCTCGACACTTGCCTTTCTGGAGAGGGATGGAGGACAGGGAGCTCATAAACCAGGCCCCGCTCCTGCTCCCACATTTAACGGCCCCCGTCAAGGACTCCTGCCCAGATTCAATTACCATCGCAGGTTTTATAAGACCGGCACGCTCGCAGCACGCCAACACAGGGATGTGACCCGTGCCAGCTGCCTCGAGCCCCCAGCCATCTTCTCCTCCGGCAAATGTCAGCGGGGCGGCGGGGCAGGGGAGGGCCAGGGGAGGGGCAGGGGAGGGCCAGGAGGCCAAGGTCATCTCTGAGGCCTTTTCCCGGGAGCCGGGAAGCTGGGATTGAGGGACGGCACTGCCTACACTCCCAGCAGCTGTGGAGTCAGCTAAGAACTTTCCAGAACCCCACTCAGGGTGCTCAGGAACTGAACTGAAGCACGTCCCTGGCCCTCGTGTGATGGGGAGGAGCCAGGCCGGGGTCCCACACACCCCCACTACCGAGTCCACCTCCGCCCCTGCCGGCCCGAGGCGTCCTGCCCTTTGGCTGTAGCTGACTACCCCAGGGTAGACCTGGGCCCCCGCCAGCCAGGACTCCCGGGGAGGGGCACCCCAGCCCCAGCCGAGCCAAGGCCCTGGGGCTGCTGGCTCAGGGCAGAGATCCGGCCCACCCAGGGGCACAGGGAGAGATGGAGACAGGAGGCCCATGGCACCCTGAGGTTCCTAGCTCATCGCGTCCCAGGAGGTGCCCCGGCCTGCCCCTCAGCTCTGCACGCCGGCGTACTCGGGGACTGGGGCCAGAGGCGGCCTCCAGCGCCCTCAGGTCATCTGGCCTTGGCTCCGGGCCTCACTGCGGACACCCGAAGGCGGCAACCTCTCGCCGTTTCTCACCCTTATCCATAGACGGGGGCATGGCAGAGCCAGCTGCAAAAGACCCGGAGGGCCTGGGCTCCGTGCCCGTCCAGCCTGCAAGCAGAGCAGGTGGGGAGCAGGTGGGGGCCACCCTCCAGCCCAGCGGGCACTGGGGCCTTGGGTTCGGCCACGGGGGCTCCAGGACGCCCTCACACCCTCTGCCTCTTCAGCTCTTCGGGCAATAAGAGATCACATTGACGCTTCCTGCCCCAAAGCTGCATCGCCTGCCTCGGCCCTCAACACCAAACCATCCAGGCCACACGCCGACCAACCGGGCTTGGGAGTGTGTTCCTCTGCAGCCTCCCAGCTCCACCATCCTCTCAGGCCTCCTGGAAGGGTCGGGGTCAGGGACAGCCTTGTCACTCAGGCAGGCGGGGTTGGGGGGTCACCCTGGAGAGGACTTGGGCTGTTCGTGGCTAGTTAATTCAAGGTCTGGGCCGGAGACAGCAGCGGGGGCCAGGGAGAAGCTCTGAGGGCTCCACCCTGGGGCTAGGCTGGAGGGGCACCACGCCTGGACCAGGACTCGGAGGGGCCTGGCCCTGCTGCAGCTGCCTCCTCCGCTGCGGGTTCCGGCTCCCCAAACCCCGGACCCCGTATTCACAGCCTGAGTTTTCTTGGTCATCTCCCACACCCACCCCAGCCCAAACCTCAGCCGTAAGGCCCGGCGCCTGCCTCCCTGCCCACTGGGGTGCAGGGCTGTGGCCAGCAGCATAGGAGTTCCACGGCTTCACGGCACCCACCCCTGCGCCCCCTCGGCAGAGCACTACCCGCTCCCTCAACCCCTGGCAGGCAGCTGCACGGGCCGCCCAGCCTAACCGAGGCAGGAAGCAGGTTGGCAGAGATGGGCACGTGTGCACGCTCACACACACACACATGCACGCATGGACGCACACCCCCTGACTGTACTGCCCTGTCCTGCTCAGAGCCCCCCATAGCTTCTGGGGCCTGCAGCCTGGGCCTGCCCCACCCCCAGGCCACAGTCCGGGAGCACAGCAGATCCTCGCTCCAGACCCCTCCACCTGGAGCCCCGTCCCCTCCGCTGGAAACACCCCTGCCTCACACAGGCCTTCCAGACCCCAGCCTGCAGCCGCCTCCCCCCCCACCCCCGATGCCCCCGGCCGTGGGATCAGGACTCTTTCTGCAGCGATCCTGAAGGATCTGAATCCACACTCCAGCGACAGAGAGCAGGAGCCGGTTACCCTCGCTACGGAATCCTGGTACCTGGACGGCCGCCTGGGCTCCAAGGGGCTCTGTAAATATTTGTGGATAAGGAGCCGAAAGCCTGCTGGCTGCAGACACTGCACTCACCTCACTAGACAAGTGGCGCGGCACTAATGGGATGCAATTACGCCCCTGACAGCCTGGGAAGTAGCTGCCTGCCGTGATGATCCACGTTTCTCCAGTTGAGGTGAGGCTCAGAGAGGTTAGGTGACCTGCCCAAGGTCACACAGCAGGGAGTAGGGCAGGTGTCTGCCCCAGGCTCTGACCCCTGCACAACCTGAATTTACCCCTCAGCTGACTGGCCTGGTGGTAATTCTCCCCATTTCACAGCTGAGACGACAGGGCTCAGAGCCCTTCTGTGTGGCCCCAGGTAGCCTGCCTCCTGCAGGTTTATGTGGAACAGAGACAGAGGCTGCCTGGCCTGGCTGGCCCCGCCTCCTCCCCAGGCTCCGCCCCCATTCTTCCCCCTAAGGGGGGGCCGCCCTGGCTGGGACTTTTTCTGGAAGGCAGGCTGCCAGGCATACCCCCCCTCCCACATGACTTTTAAGAAATATCACCTAATTAACTGATTGCTGGCTCCTGGTGATGCCAGACCCCCTCCCGAGGCGTCTGGCCACAGCCTGGGCGCTCCCATATGCCGGGCGGCCCAGCCAGGCAGATCTGGCAGCGGCTTCCGGCTTGGCAAGGCCTCTGGGCCCTCGGCTCCGCACTCAAGATGCAGGATTCTGGTTGGTTCCTGAGAGTCCGTGTCTTCCTGGCCACAGACCCCAGCAGGCGGGCTGGAGCGAGCCCAGGACAACCTCCCAGGCCTGGGGCCCCCCGCCAGGTCCCCACCCAGGTCCCCAGCCCGGGGACACAGCCCTTCCCTCCTTCCACCCCCTTCATCCTGCCCCTTTCCCCAGTTGCACGGAGGGGGAAATAGTTCTGCGCCCCTCCAACAAGCCAAACATCCTCATTCTCTTAATTATTGGAGAACAGATTTTCCCCCAAATAATTAGGCAATTTAAATCATACAATCTTTCCCTACGAACTATATTTAACCCTGATTTGAATGTAATTTACACATCGCGGCTCCCTGAAGCAGATTTGGAAGCCAAAACATGGATCAAATATTTTTTAAATGTCAAATGCTGCTTAATTGTGGATTGCACTGAATTTATTTGTACGGATGAGTGTTTGATCTTCTACTTCCTTCTCCTTCCAAAGTAATTTTTCCTGAATCTATATGATACCCCGATTTCCCTAATAGCTAGAGGATTGAAATAACCT
>PVLC010040813.1:0-12500 GCA_004027655.1 Graphiurus murinus
CTCCTCCTCCTCCTCCCCACCTCTCTTTTTATATTGAATCCAGGGGTATTCTACCACTATGCTACTCCCAGTCGTTCTCATATTTTATTTTGAAGCTCTGGTCTCAAACCTGTGATCTTCCTGTTTTCACCTCCCAAGTACTGGTATTATAGGCATGTGCCACTATGTCTGTCTTCACACCCTTACTTTTTATACCAAGATTTATTAAATACGACTGAATATTTTCCTCATTTGATACATATTCTTTGATTAATTTCCAGAGATTTGTACATTTCTCATATATTTACCAGTAAACAGTTATTTCACAGGGCTTGATACCTATCTAGCTCTTCACACTTCTGTTCCACTTCTGTCTGTCCAGGTTTATTTAGAGTAACAAGCCTAGTTAACTAGGAAAAAGGGAATACATAATACCAGGAGGTGGTAAACAAATTTGCTTTCCTTAATCTTCTGGAAATCTGGCAGTGTTTCTTTCTCCACTTGAGTGATGTTTATATAATTGTGTTTTCTCTGGTTAACTATATAGATCTAGTTATTTGGGATTTTTTTCACTATTCTCTATTTGTATTATATTTCAGGATTCATATATATGATATATAAATATGATACATATCTAGAAAGCAAGAGAATGACATCTCTGAATTTTTGAGATATGTGTGTATGTTTGTTTGTGTCTTCCTAGAAGGAGGCAGGGTTATATAATTGTGAAAGTGTATAGGGTCCCAAAAGTGTTGGTAATGTTCTCTTTCTAGTAGGAAGAAATTTGTTCCCCTCCATAGTAGACTATATATTTTATACATATGTCAAATATATAGTTTTATAATAAAACATTTTAAAAGTATAACTTTTATATACTGGAATTTCATATACTATTTGGCTTCAGCTTGTTTTTGTAAGAGGAATGTAGTCATAGTTAGTTGTTGAATCAGTTTACATTTTGCCTTTTTCGCCCAGTATTCTGTTGCATGATATTGATCCGTTCTATGATTGCTTGGCATTTGAAATATATCCTATACTGGGCTACTTTGCATACAGATTTTATATGCATCCTGGTATGTGTATACTCTTCTTGACCTAATTAAGTCCCAATATCTCCATCTCAAAATACCATCTGAGGGAAAAGCTGCAACATATGAATTTGAGTAGGGGCACATTTCAGTCCATAACAGTTATTAATCTCTACCAGGCTTCTGACAGGAGAGAAGAGGAAGTTCATCTCAGAGCAGGTAGAAGTTAGAAGTCACATCTCCTACTTGGCATGGTGGCACATGCCTGTAACCCCAGTACTTCACAGGCTGAGACAGGAGGCTCACAGGTTTGCAGCCAGTCTCAGCAACTTATTAAGGCACTCTACAAATACTGAAACTCGATTTCAAAATAAAATAGGGCTGGAGGTGTATCTTAGAGGTAGAAAGCTCCTGGTTTCAATCCCCACTACCGCAAAAAAGTCACGTCTCCTCACATCCTGTCCAGCTATATATCCATTAACCTAGTATTATCAGAAATCCTGTTTACTGTTCATCCAGGATAAAAGTTCTGGCTGTCCATTTAGACAACTGACAACACTGGAGGCAATTTGTGGTGGCTCCTTTCAGCCTATAAAGGGTAGGATTCTAGACTCCCAATTGCCCCTTGCTGGCATAGGTGAGAATATTGTTTGTCTATGGTTGTATGGCTTTTACCTAAATAGTTTTTGGTTCTAGCACATGGTCTAAAGAAAGCAGGCATTTGTTGTGACTTTTTTGTCAGCACTCTTTGATGTTTCTGGGTTTACAGTTCCTTCAGCTATAGATGTGAGATGTATAAAGCAAAATCAAAACAAAACAAAAAACAGAAATCACTTTTGTGTTGTTTTCTTGGGTCCTGAGGTCTCTTACCAGTCTCTCATCTTATCTCTACCTTTCAGAGATGTTTTATGTTCATTTTATGTACAACATCAATATTTTAGTTGTATTTGGATAGTAAAGGTAGGTGTTATCCCATCTTCTCAGAAAGACACCCAGTATTTTCTTTAGACAATGGTCATTTTAGGCAATGGATTTTGTTTTTGCCAACATTTCATTTCCTTCCATCTTTTTCATTCAGCCCATAAATATTTGTTTCCAACATGTACCAAGTGTAGATTATTTGCAGAATTTACATTATTGAGAGCCTAGTGAGAAAATGAGCTATATAATAGCAGGTGTTATACAGTAATAGTAACCAGAATATTACTATATACTTTTCTGTTACTTTTAGTTATTTCTCAAAGGGTTGATATTTGAATACTTTACTTTTCTTCTTTGGCTTAGAGTTATATAGTACTGCTTATTGTGATATACAATACTGTCTTGCTTTGTCGAAATATATTCTAAATTAAAATTTTTATATAAACATAATATAGACCAGAATCAATTAATTACCATGCAGTGTATATAAAATGTAACAGAAAGCAATGAGAGTTCATGCATGTATTTATTTCCACCTATTTCTGTCATATGTTTGTATATATATATGATACATATATATAAATGTATAATTATCATACATATAAATGTGTATTTTAATTTTAGTAATTGTGCAATTACAAAATGATAGAGTACTTAAAATGCAATTAATACCATCTAAGGATGTACAAAGATACATTTAAATGTGCAATTATCTATTAAATAGGCTTTATACTTTGTTTGAATTACAGTATTTAAGTAACCAGATATTATTTTTAAATCTTAATACCAAGCTATTGAAGTATAAAATGTTATTGGCTTTTTAAAAAGCAATTTGGTATGTTTTAGCAAAGTTAATATTTAAAATTTTTCATAGTAATTCACCATTCAGAGCTATATCTGACAAAGCTACTCACACATACACATTAAAATATGGACAACAGCCAGGGATGGTGACACATACTTATGTAATCCCAGTACATTGGATGCTGAGGCAAGAGGATCTTAAGTTCGAGGACAGCCTCAGCAAGTAGTGAGACTCTCAGCAACCTAGCAAGATCATTTCAAAATAAAAATAAAACAAGTCTGGGGGTGTAACTCAGAGGTAGAATGTCCCTGGATTCAATCCCCAGTGCCCTAAATAAATAGATTAATAAATAAATAAATAAAATAATTGTAAAATTTGGGCACCAAAAATCAAAATACATAGTTTTTGATAACTGTATTATGTTCACACTGTGAATACTCTGGAGCATTTAAAACCAATTAGATATAAAAATACTTATAAAATGAATACTAAGGAACTTTCAAAAAGAATTAGGAGCCAGCCGTGG
Organism: Graphiurus murinus; assembly: GCA_004027655.1. Classification (NCBI taxonomy): domain Eukaryota; kingdom Metazoa; phylum Chordata; class Mammalia; order Rodentia; family Gliridae; genus Graphiurus; species Graphiurus murinus. The sequence continues at coordinate 3,260 of PVLC010040813.1, forward strand.
TGACGCACGCTTGTAATCCCAGCATTTGGGAGACTGAGACTGGAGGATCCGGGTTCGCGGCCAGCCTCAGCTACTTAGTGAGGCCCTCCGCAACTTAGTGAGACCCTGTTTCAAAATAAAAAATTTAAAAAAATCAGACTGGGGATGTAGCTTGAAGGTAAAATGCCTCAGGGTTCAATCCCACGTACCACCAAAAAAAAGAAAAATTTAGGTATATGCTAAATATAAATGAAAACTTTAAGGCATAATGCTATTTAAAAATAAATTATAAATTCCACAATGCTTTGTGTACAATTAGGTAAATGTATAATATATAATTGATGTACATATATGTATATATTTACATCTATTTATATATACTTCACAGGTAATCCCAATGATTTCTATAAAAGGTTGTGTGTGTGTCATCAGTTTCGAACCTTTAACACTTTATATTCCAAAGATAAAATAAAATGTATAATTTAAAAAACACATGATGACATATTCCTAATTTTGAAAAATCTATACTTTTTGTGATAAAGTAGTACACTATGAGTTAAGTTAGGCAGATATAGCAGACATAGAAAAGGAAAATAGAAAAATATAAGGATCTTTTTTTTTTTTTTGCAGTACTAGGCTAGGGATTGAACTCAGGGGCGCTCTACCTCCGAGCTACACCCCCAGCCCTATTTTTTATTCTTTATTTTGAAACCGGGTCTCGCTAAGTTGCGGAGTGCCTCACTAGGTAGCTGAGGCTGGCCACGAACCCGGGTCCTCCTGTCTCAGCCTCCTGAATGCTGGGATTACAAGCGTGCGCCACCACGCCCGGCTAAAAAATATAAGGATCTTATAAGGCAAAAATAATTTTACTAAATTATGAAGTTGAACTCCTAGTTAGTAAGATTATTAAAAAAGTGGCCTCTGTGTGTGTGTGTGTGTGTGTGTGTGTGTGTGTGTACTCCCAAACATGATTACTGGAGATTGAACGCAGGGGCATTCTATATCTTAGCTACATCCCCAGCCCTATTTTATTATTTGTATTTTGAAACAGGATTTCACTAATTTGCTGAGATTGGCCTCGAATCTGTGGTCCTCTGGTCTCAGCCATATAGGCATGTGCCACCATGCCCCACTACAAGTGGCCATTTGTAACATGATCGAAAAATATAATTAAATGTTAAGTGTAAAGAAATGTTTTTCGTATTTCAAGGTCTTTACTACCATGATAACGGAAAAATGTGAACAATAATAAGGACTTAAACTCTCTGATGTTCAATATGTTGGTACATGGAAAAGCCACGAAAAGATGACTCTGTACTGTAGAATTTTTGAGCCATTCCTTATGATATGTATAAAAAGTTTAATAACAGTTGTTATACTTAGAAAAATGTGTTAATATTTAACTGTAGGAATCCAGAAATCTAGCTTAATTTACTGTTTAATTTAAATTCATGATCTCTGGGGGATGTTTTTAGTATTTAATCACTAGGTATATTTGCTGCAGTCTTTGAAAATTTTTTATGACAGGATGGTAAATATGATCATATTTTTTCTTTCGTGATTGTGACATGATTTTGCATTTTGAGTTACAGCTAATTGATGCCCAATTTATTGTTCCATTTTATACATCGTTTATAAACTCTAGGGATCATAAGATACGATAGTTCAAGTATCTGTGAATTCAGTTTGTCAAACATAAGTTGTGTGTGTTTTTTCTAGGAAGTGGGGCCCATATTGTGGAGGATATTGGTGGTATGGGAAGAGCCATCCATTTGACAAAGTATATACTCCATTGAATTTCCTTCCTTTTATTTTCCTTATTTTTATCTACACTTAGAGGGGTCTCACAAGCATTTTGAGGGTGCATTTTTACTGTTTGTATTGTGTAGATAGGCTTGTATAAATTTAGTCTGTGTCTTTGTGTGTGTGTTTCTCTTTCCTGTGGCATGAAACAAGTTCATGAGTTCAGGGACCAAAACACAAAATCCATTTGCAGGGGGATATTTCATTACAGGTATCATTTCTTTGTAAGATATAGGATAATTGAAAGTCCCAAAGTTTTGTTTCCATTAAACTATGTTTTTTAGAATTTTTTGGTTTATATAATACCCAATATAATATATATTATAAATATAATATATAATAGCATAAGGCTAGTCTTAATATTAACCAGTGATGTACAAGTATTGTCAACACTATTTCAGCATTTAAAATGGTCAGCATTATTTTTATTGTACAAAATCAAGTATATAGCATGATGTATTTTTGTTTGCTTTTGTAATGTTGGGGATTCCAGGGGCATTCTACCTCTGAGCTACACACCCATCCCTATTTTATTTTTTATTTGGAAACAGGGTCTCACTAAATTTATGACAACTTCACTAAATTGCTGATGCTGGCCTCAAACCTGTTGTCCTTTTATTTCAGCCTCCCGAATACTGGGATTGAGGCATTTGTCACCACGCCCAACTCAACATTATATATTTTTTAATTGTAGATATTCTAATACATGTGCACTAATCATTGTCACTCTAAATTGCATAGGCTTAATCAGGTCTTCAGCTTTACTTTCACAGGCATCCCGATTGATAGATCATAGTATTTAGTTACTACTCCTTTAATTCCCATTAATAGTTTGCATATCTGGTTCTTTTTGCATCCGAGGAATATCATTTTTATGAAATACTATGGTTACAGAGATCACTATGTTGCATTTACTTTTGTTTCTGAGAGGCAGTAATATGCAAGCAATTCACATCAAAGTAATCAGAGATTAAGGAATTGGAGCTCAGGTTTTGCCAGAAATGTTCTCTTTCCATTTCATATGTTCACTTAGGCCATGGGCCCTCAGGAGCATCAAATGAATTGCTGGATTGTTTTCTAGAACCTCTCCTCACCTCCTTTGTCTGGCAGACTAAGGGCCGTTGAACAGTTGCTTGCTTCTCAACTCCAACTTACTGCTTAGTATCTTGACTTCACAGGCATCTTCTTTTGAATTAGCACAAGCTTTGAAAATAAAAGGGGTACAAATTTGAATCTCACCAACTGGAGTTTTCTTCTAAGGTCTCGTATTATTTTCAAATACTTAGTTCCTTGGGTGTTAGATGCCTTCAAAACCATGTTTTGAAGCTCCAGCTTTTCTTTTTTACAGTTGTTTGGTTGTCCTGTAATGTCTGTGTGTCATTATGGAAAGCTTACATATCTACAAACACTTTTTAAAATATGTACTAATTGTAGATTTTCCTGTAGCCAAATAATTCAGTCTACATATCAATTTATTTTAAGGAAAATGATCATACCAAGGAGAGCATCTGTTTTCCTTTCCTTTTATTTATTTTATTTAAATATTCATTGTCTTCTCTCATTTCTGAGATAGCCCAATTCTCCCCTGAATGTGTATTTCCTACTTTTCTTAAAAAAAAAAAAATTCTGACTATGTCTCAGAAAACATAAAATAAATGTTCATTACTCCATAAATATTTCTTCACTTCACAAATTGTGCCAGGAACCAACAATGCAATTTTGATGCTTTATCAAGATACAACCTAGTCAAACCAAGTAAGTAAATAAGAATTATAGTATCAAAGTTAATCTCTGGAAAAATTTGTTATTCAGCAGTAGTACCAGATGGTAATTATGCATTCCTGTGTCATGTGTAACTGATACTTTCTCTAGAGCATCACCTACCTAACTCATAGATTAATCTTTTTCATCAGGTTTCTTTGAAATATGATAGTACCAAACTATGTAAATATCTCAAAACCTGCATTTCCATGAATCCCCTTTCACTTGTGGTTTGGTTGTCACATGGTTTGCATATAAAGTACTTCATAGAACCAAATTTATTTAAAAATAAAGAGTTGCCTTCTATATTTATGTACTTGTTTTCTCTCTTCAGTGCTCTTGCTCCTTCCTGTAGTTCTTAATTTTCATAATGCATCAGTTACTTTCAATTTGAAGACCTTGATGCATTATTTTGGATTGTCCTACAACAAATTATCTCAAGCTTAATTTCATGGATGTCATATTTGCAGTTTTAAAGGATCATTTTGCTGGGTATGTGATTTGGGGGTTAACAGTTATATTACTTTCTTTGGGCATTAGAAAGATGCTGCCCCATGTTCTCTAGTTTCCTTGATTTCTATTGAGAAGAAAGCCATCATTTAAATCATCATTTTCAAATAGTCATTTCTTCTGAATTCTACTGGAAATTTTAACTTTAAAAAAAAACTTTGACTCTAAATAGTTATGTTCTAAATAGTTAAGTATGATGTTGTCATGTGCATAACTTTTTTGTTTAACCTGCTTTGATCTCACTGGCCTTGCAGCTATAATTTGATGTTATTTCTCAAAACTAGGGATTGTTCAGTCTCTCTTCTTAAAAACATGTACTTTTTCTGGTCCCTTTCTGTCGATCTTCATCTTAACATTCCACCTAAACACATGTTCAATTACTGGATATTTTACCTCATCTGACTAACCAGAACCCAACATAGTTTGGTCACTGCCAGTTCTCTGGTGCTTCCTTCCCTTTCTTATCCTCACATGTACTTTGGGAGGCCTAGGCAAGTCCTGCGCACATGTGGAGCATAGCCTGTGACCAAGGACCTAATGATAACTCCCACTTCTGCTTTGGTCCCATGCACAGCTCCTTCATCTGCAGTGCCATGCCATGGAAATTCCAGCTACATTAGCAGCCTTGAATTCCACTATCTACTTCATGAGCTCAGAAAATCTGCTTTGATCTGCCTGGTCTTAAACTCCCTGCTGTAAGAAAATTCATCCCAATCACAGGGCTTGGGCAAAACCTGAGGCTTTCACCCTGATGATACCTTGTGTTTGTGAAAATCTTTCATACATAGCCTGTGGGAGAAGAAATTGGAGTCAGGACTCCAGCAAAGTTTTAGCAGGTTCTAGTATACTGAATATACACATACAATGTTACTTAGTAAATTTCATGTGTGGCAAAAGGCATATAGAAACAGGAATTCCTACTTTCTCTAAGATGGAAGTAATCTAAAAAAATCAAACATCTAAAAATCAGTAAGATAGCGTGCACTATACAATGTAATACCATGTACCAATGAATATGATCACAGTTTTTCTACATATAGTAAAAAACACTTCTGGGATTGTATAACTATTTTGAACAGTATAAAAATATTGTTACAAAATGAAAACAGATAAATTGTTAAATAAATAATGGTGTATTCATACTATAACCACAAATCAGCTTTTGAAATAAAATCAGGGGATCTTTATTTCTTTATAGGAAATACCCCCAAACATATTGCCAGGAGAGAAAAGGATATTATAATTTGATTTCCATTAGTTATTTGAACAAATATAGAAATATGTATATCTATATAAATTTATCTGTATATGTACTCATATACAAAGTTTACTGCTAATCATAATTACTTCTCTTAGAAGGGATTATAGGGAAGCTGCCAATAAAATTCATAAAATTGAAAGTACCTTGGCAAGGCAGTTTACCTCTGCAGAAGAGTGTGCAACTGACAAAAAGTCTGGCAAGCAAGCACACTGCGTAGGCTTTTATCCCTAATGGGATCCTGAGCCTTACCTTGGTTTGGGGAGGGCTTGGGCTTACAACTTTGAGCAATTGGCTATTCCCTAATACAGACAAACATAGTTGCAACAAAGAAACCATAGTCTTAGAGTACATTCTGCATTTATTGGCTCCCTGTTAGGACAGGCAAAGTTTAGAACCATAGTTTAGTATGCTCTACATTAATTGGCTTACTGCAAAATTTAAGGTACACTCTTAGAACAAATTGGTACTTAAGTTACATAATAGGTTTTGGCTATAGTTATAAATGAATGCTTAAACTATACACACAACATGAAAAGGAATATACCTCTATGTAATTTACTACTTAGATGGTTTTTATTTCTTACACTTCTGAGAAGGAAATGCACTTTTTCAAAATTTTACATTGGGTTCAGTATATTTGCATATACTAAAATAAAATTTCTAGATAGTTACATGATAAATCACTTAATGATCATTTTCATATTTATTCTGTTTTTGTCTTTTTTTTTTAAGTAGTACAGAACAGGATGCAAAAGTATCTTGAAGGAAAGGAAAACTAGAAAAGAGTTAGCAAAGAAAAATATAACAATGTATACATAAGTTACATGAAAAAAACAATTTGTGAATTGCTTAAAAGAAGGGGATCTTTGTTTAAACAGCAAGACTTTTAAACAAGAGGTTTAAGTAAAATTGTCACAAGAAAAGGTCTTTTATTATTTGACTAGAATTAAAAGTTGTATGTATTATAAAGTTTATCTTATATTAAGTATCCCTGTCCCCATGATGTTGGAAAAGGATTAAAATAAGGATCGGGTTTCTAGTGGCTCTTATTTTATATGGTAAGTATAAAGAAAATATGTTAAGAATATTATTTTATACTATAGGATTTTTGTGCCACTTCTTATGAAGTGTATTAAAGCATTATGAAGGATTTGATATTCTCAGCAAAACGTATATAGTAAATGAGATTTATTCACTCTACAATAATATATATATGTACATATGTATTTCAAAACATCATGTCGCACATGCCATATATATGCAATTTTTTGTTAGTTAAAAAACAAAGCCTCATGCAATGGTACATTTCTGTAATCCTAGTACTTGGGAGTCAGAGACAGGAGAATCCAAGATTTGAGTCAAGCTTCAGCTACTTACTAAGGCCCTCAAAACTTAGTGAGATACTTATTCAAAATTAAAAAAATAAAATAGATCCAGGAGTGTAGCTCAGAGATAGAATGACCTTTGGTTCAATCCCCAGTACCACAAAAAATAAGAAAAAGGAATATGTATTTATGTGTATGATAGGACTGATTTATGTGTAACTGTATGATAGGACTGATCAGTACAGAGAATCATAAGAGTCAGTGCAAAATTTGAATGTAAAGATCATAGTCTATAAGAAAAAACAGCTTCCAGAAATCTCTTTAAAGCACAATACTTTGTTTATGATTATACATCAAAGAAGTTGAGAAATATTAGGTATGATTTGGACTACATCCTAATAAAAACATACAGTTGGCTCTCCATATCTTTGAGTTCCACTTCCATGAATTCATCCAGGTGCAGATAAAAAATACTTAAAGAATTTCATGTGTACTGAACATAAAACCTTTTCTTGTCATTATTTCTTAAACAATGCAGTATAACAACTATTTACATAGCAGTCACACATAGTATTAGATGATATAAGTAATCTAGAGATGATTTATAATATATTGGAGGGTTTACATATTTCATATGTGTATATGACATCATTTTATATAATAGGTTTGAGTGTCCACAAATTTTGATATCCATGAAACGTTCTGGAGCTAACCCTTCAGGGATACAGAGGGAATGGCTGCAATTCAGATTTGAAGAAATTATGAATATTTTGAATGTGTCTGCCTTCCATTTTAACAGAGACATGTATAAACAAATGACCACATTTACAAAAATTAATGTAAGGATTGTGGGAATAGCATAGTATAAGGCTCAGGACTGGATTATAGAAGGGTCATTCTTAGGTTGGGCTCTGCTATTCTTTCCAAATATTTGGAGAAATCTCTTTGATCCTCTGTCCTTAGTGTCTTTTTCTCAAACATGTAAAGTAAAACCGAAGTGTTTTTGTTCTATGTATATGGCACAAACCTAAACATAATCCATAGTATTCCACAGAGATGGTAAAATTCAAATATGCACTGAGTTATATACACCATGATCTATTTAAGTATACTATTATAAAGTCCTAATAAAAATGAAACATCTCATAGTTTAAAAGATCTTCTCTCCTTTTTCCTTTCCTTTCCTTTTCCTTTTCTTTTGTACTAGGAATTAAATCCAGAAGGGTTCTACCTCTGAGCTATACCCCAAGCCCTTTTTAAAATTTCTTTTTGTTTGGAAACAGGGTTTTTCTTAGGTTACTGATAGTCTCACTAAGATACTGAAGCTGGTTTAGAACCTGGGATCCTGCTGTCTGAGACTCCCAGGTACTGAGATTACAGGCATGTGCATGTACCACCTTGTCTGGCAAAGATTTATTTTGAATTATAAAAGATAATTTAATAGATACATTATCAGTTACCAAATATCTTAAAATAGAATAATATGAGCTCAGATATTAAAGTATAAAGGGTAGTTGTCACTTTATCAACCTATCTTCAATTTCCTAATAGATTATCTTTGTCAAGGTAAAATGCTAATATTTGCACATGAAGTCTAGTGATAGGAAACCACAATTTAAAGAATTGCTCAAATCATTCATCAATAGGTTTTCTTCATTTTGTTTACCTAGAATCTTTCTACTAACTCTTTCAAGTAGCTTAATTTTTCAAATAAGTGTTGTTCACCATTCCCATTGTCCATATATTAATTTTTGTCAATATATTCCTTTATTTTATTCTGTAAAAATCTTACCCAACTCTCATTAAAATTATACCTAAGAGTGATAATCTTTGAAGCTGTCATAAATCATACTTTAGCTTAATTTTCTAATTATTTATTGTTGGTGTTTGGAATTATATATATATATATATATATATATATATATATATATATATATATAAAACATGTAGCCATTAATCATTCTAAATTCAATTATTCTATATACAGTACATAGATTAAGGATAATCTTGAAATATATACATTTAAAATATGAATAGTCCAAATTTAGTTTATTCTTTTCTAATTATATATGAATAATGGCTGTTTAGCTTATTTCTTATCCTTATATTATTGTCCTCCATAAGTGTTGAATACAACTGGTGACACCGGGAGTTATTTTCTCATTCCAAATCATGGAGAATATTTGAATATTTCAGCACTACATGTGATACTACTTGCAATTTTATTTTTTCTAATCTTTAAACTATTGTAATATTAATATTATATATTTATTTATTTTATTGAAGTTGTTTGATTTCAAAATGTTCATCAATAGGAATTCATTCTGAAACCCAGTTTGTTCATAGTGGATCAGACTTGATATAACTTTGGATTCAGTTTGTTAAACATATTTTTTCTATTTTATCCTTAGAAACATACTGTCTCATTTTCCTCTTATTATGTTATGAAAATTTATGTGAAACACTTAAAACATTGGAAGTAGTTGCATACAGTTTCTACTCTGCAATATTTTTTATAAGATTGCTGTCATTTATTTCCTAATTTGGGGGGAAAATTCACCAGTGTAATCACCAGAGCATGGGACTCATAGGAAGGTTTTTC
>PVLC010040815.1:0-13686 GCA_004027655.1 Graphiurus murinus
TGGGGATTGAACTCAGGGGCATTCTACCTCCGAGCTATACCCCCAGCCCCATTTTTTTTTTTATTCTTTATTTTGAAACCGAGTCTCACTAAGTTGCGGAGTGCCTCACTAGGTAGCTGAGGCTGGCCGCGAACCCGGATCCTCCGGTCTCAGCCTCCCGAATGCTGGGATTACAAGCGTGCGCCACCACGCCCGGCTGACCCAGTGTTTAAAATATAATTTTATTTAGATCTTATTATTGCTCCAGTACATAGGAATTGTGTAAAGTGTTAAGCAGCTATATATGTTAAATTGTGTGTGTTGCTTCACAAAAGAAGAAATACAAATGAACAATAAATATATGAGGAAATGTTCAACATCATTAGCAATCAGAGAGATGCAAATCAAAACTACCTTGAGATTTCACCTAACTCCAATCAGAATGGCAATCATAAAAAACACAAACAACAACAAATGCTGGCCAGGGTGTGAAGAAGTGGGAACCCTAATACATTGTTGGTGGGAGTGCAAATTAGTGCAACCACTTTGAAAAACAGTATGAAGGATCCTCAGATGAATGGGAATGAACCTACCATATGATCCAGCAATATCACTTCTGGGTATCTACCCAAAAGAATGGAAACCAAACTATCAGACCAACGCATGTGTATGTATGTTTATAGCTGCACAATTCACAATTGCCAAACTATGGAAGCAGCCAAGATGTCCATCAACAGATGAATGGATTACAAAACTGTGGGATATACACACAATGGAATTTTACTCAGCCATAAAGAAGAATAAAATCATGTTATTTGCCGGAAAATGGATGCGACTGTAAAAGATTATGTTAAGTGAGATTAGTCGGTCACAAAGAGTAAAAAAGCATATGTTCTCCCTAATATGTGGATGCTAGGGAGAAGATGGAGCATAAGAGGGACTCCAGATGAAAAAGGAGAAACCCTAGATAAGCAAAGAAGTTGACTTAACTGAAGATGATGGATGGGTAGGGGGGCATAGACACCCTAATACACATGATGTATTTTCACAAATATATCAAAGTCAATCACTAAATTGAACTTGAGAAGGAGGGAGGGCAAGGGAGTGGGATGGGAATTGGGGAAGAGGTGAAATGAGAAATGTGTGCATATATGCCTTTATCAGCTTGTACCTGACAAAGATGTATGATTACAATGCACCAATTATTATAAAAAATTTAAAAATAATTGTGTGTTGAAGATTAGAAAAAGATAATAAGATAATGGTTATTTTTCATAAATGAAATAACTTTCTTCTCTGAAGTTACCAGCATTTGGGTCAAGGTTTGTTTTTGTTTTGTTTTAAGCTACATTTTATAATACTGGCACAAAAACATTAGTTTTAGGCTTGTTTGCACAGCTCTTTTTTTTTCCCATTGGAAATAGAATTCATTGGCTTAAGTCTTTTTAAATAGTGTATTATTATCATTAGGCCTGGCTCTATGCTTGAAAACCAGTTTATTTATAACCCGTTGTAAGTGCTATATTCTGTTTGCAGTTAGGAAATACAGAATTCAAAGTGATCTCTTAGCTTATAAGCAAACTAAATGCACTATTCCCTTTCTATAAAAAATGAGTTAATATGTCAATAAACCAACTCTATTAAAGTAGGTTTAATTACTCTTTCCTATGTTTTTTATCTAATTCTTTTGGTGGTTAATATGGTAATAATTGAAAGTCAAGGTAAATTTTGAATATTAAGATTTCTGATTTATTGAGCTTGAGTTATGCCACCATGCTTATGTAAAAATGAAGGTGGCACCATGTTGAAACTCAATGAGAAGTAGTTTCTCAGTTGCGACAGTTTTGATTTATTCTCTCCTCTGACCTTCCCTGTTGTCTTAGCCATAGCAAAAAGGATACTGCATCTTTCATTTCTGTAATGCGGAGGTTATTGAAATTATATAAACACATCTCAGTCTGTGTTTCTTGGAAAAGGTATGTTAAATCCTGCAAGGTGACTGGCAATACCAAGCAGGGAGAATAAAGGTAAACATGCTTCATGTTTTTCACACAAATGCAGAATTTGTATAACCACATGACTTCATAGATGTGATCCCAAAAAAGGAATTTCTCCTTTAATTTTTCTTGCAGTTAATGTAAGAATACTCTAAATCTCTAAGCTTCTGAAGTGTTAGAGATGGTCTAGTAAAGATGTGGTTTTGTCCATTTAGCATGTGTTTATTTTTCCTTATGTACTCAAAGGTGACTTTTTTGTTCAGTGTAGTGATATTATAGCAAAAAATCATTTATTAGAAAAAGGAGAAGTCGCCACCTAACAAAGAAATCAGAAATGTTTCTTGTTTTATATTGAGTTTAATGTTTGACTCTATCACTTTTCTACATACAAAATACTTGAAGTACTCAAATTCTTGAAAGCTCTTCATAATTGCATTATAGAAGAATTTAGTATGTCATAAGTACTTAATTTGACATTCAACTGGAGTATCCATAAGTTGGTAAATTTCCTTATGAGCCCTATGATGGAAAGACTCATAAATGAATTTGAGAGAAATTAGATTATTGGGTTCTGTTAAACTGTAACATGTATCTTGCTTAAATTTCTGTTCATTAATTTATATCTACTCAATTATATAAAGCAAATTTGGCAGAAAAAGGAAGGAAGAAAGAAAGAAAGAGAAAAAAAACTAATTTTCTTTCCTCAAGTACTGTAGTTGTTTTACCCAGAACAAGAGCTGAGAGTGAAAGAATCCAAAATGGAATTATCTACTCTCGAGTGACATCCTATCACTTCTGCTGTATTCCAATAATTGGAAACCGGTCACTAGTTCCAGCCACACTCAAGGGGTGGGATTACACAAAGACATGAATAGGAAGAGGATAGATCATTAGAGCTTGCCAGCCATAATAAGATAATACATGAAAAGCTATTTGACAACGACCCAATCCAGTATCAGCTAGTGGTTTTATAATCTCACAATAATGTTCTTACTAAAATTAGATAATCTTTGTAAAAGAAGCCAAAATATAAAACTCCATACAAAGTCAAGATTTTATTAGTTATACTAAAGTGGAGAATCTAGTTTCATACTGCAGATAGAAGAAAAGTAAACAAAGGGTTAGGAATTCTACACCTTGCTCTGTATGTGACCTTGAAAAGGTCACTTATCTTTTTCATTCCTAATTCTCTCATAAGAATGATGGTACTATTAGCCTTTTCAGTATAAAATGAGATTTTATTTACTTTTAAAATTATATATATGCAAAATTATGCTGGATTCTAAAGAAATGAGATAATGACAATGACAATGGCAATCATGTAGAGGATTATCTACTTCAACTACTGCTCCTTGATCTTTTGTTGACAGTTGAACTAAACATGTGATTTTTATCAGTTATGTTTTCAGTGTATGTGTCAAATTTGGATGCTCCAAATTTTTACAATAATGTTACATGATTTAATCTTATCTTGCATGGCATATTAGATAGTCTGCCATGAAAAGTGGCATGCAAATAGCATCTTTGGAAACTGATCCATATTTAATATGCACAGAGAGGATTTTCATATATCTAATAGAATTTTACAATGAATATATGATATTGAAATATGATTGCTATTTTGTAATCTAATCATCCTTGAAATTTCTGACATTATACAATTATTATATATAAAGTCTTTATAAATATAAAGCTATTATATATAAAGCTTTATAGTTATAAAAGAACGAACTTACAAAACAACTTTTTGAAGCAGACAAATAAACTAACCCTTGGTTGTTTCAAATAATGCTTTTTGTTAAATTCTTGCACTATCTACATTTCATCTCTCACTGTAAATCGACACCAATTTAGCAGATATGAAATAGTTGAAGCTCAAATGCCTTCATTCAACTATTTTAAGGGCTTTTTTTCTGCTTGTAAATATGCTAGACATTCATTGTTATTTTAAAAAAAACAGAATCTTGATGGATTCTTGCTAATTGCTGAGGCTGATTTTGAACCTGCGATCCTCCTGTCTCAGCCTCCCAAGTACTAGGATTACAGGCTTGTGCCACCATGCTCAGCTAGATGTTTCTTTTTTCAATAAAATCAAAGCATCTTATGTATTTTTTCATAACTTACTTTTTCCAATTAACACTATGTCTGTAACACTATGTCTATAAAGTATAATTAAATATACTTTGAAGACATCATTTCTAACAAATATATAGTATTTCATTAAATTGATATATATAGTTTATTTAACCAATCATTAATATTGAGCCTTTAGGTTACTACCAAGTTTTTGTCATTGTTTTGTTTTGTTTTGGGGGATTGTTTGTTTGTTTATTGGTACTGGGGATTTAAACTAGGGGCATTCTATCTCCAAGCTACACTCCCAGTCCTATTTTTCTTTTTAATTTTAAAATAGGGTCTCGCTAGATTGCTGAGGCTGTCCTGGAGTGTGCAATAATCCTGTCTCAGCCTTCCAAGTACTAGGATTACAGGCATGTACCATGATGCCCAGCTGCCAGTTTTTTTTTTTTTAAACATCTTATTACTATAGTATTTATTTGTCTTCTCTCTGTCAAACCCTGAGCCAACCACTTTCCCCAAGCTGCCTGGGGAGGTATAGGAAAAGGAACATACAGGGCAGACAAGACATGGGAGAAAGAACGGGGAGTGGAGACTGCTCCTTCACATGGCGAAGAGGATGAGAAAGGCCGCCATCAGGCAAAAGAGCCCCATGGCCTCCGAGAGGGCGAAGCCCAGGATGGCGTAGGAGAAGAGCTGTTGCTTCAGAGAAGGGTTCCTGGCATAACCGATAATGAGGCTTCCAAATACAGTCCCAATTCCAGCCCCAGAGCCAGCCATCCCAACTGTGGCAGCCCCAGCACCAATGAACTTGGCTGCTGTGTCGATGTCCCTTGAAATGGTGCTGGTTTGGAAGCTGCGGCTAGGGACAAGTGAGGTCAGGGGATGTGAGACTGCAAGCTGTTGAGGCTCTCATCTGTCAGTGTCTGTGGTCGGTTCAGCACCACTGTAGACAGTGGTCGGCTCAGCAGCTGAGAGGTGCTCCTGACCAAGGAGGGGGTAGAGAGGAACTTGGAGCAGGCATACATTTTCAGGGGATAGGGGCCTTGGCAGGAGATCTGCTCCCAGTGCAGAGAAGACAGAGAGGGCCCAGCTGCCAGTTTTTTTAATACTGCAAAATTATAATATGAAATTAAACTTTCACATACATTTTTGTTCTTCATTATTGTAGTCATTTTAGTAAAAATTCTGTAGCAAAGGAATCCTTGGGGACATGAGGTCTGGTAATTCAAGTGTAGGTAGGATTTATATTCACACCACAGACTTCCTTTCCCTCTTCCCTACCACTTCCTCCCAACCCCTATGGCAGAAAGTTATAGGAATTTAGTGTTGGAAATTGCTGAAGTGGCAATCTACTTGGGGTGGCCATCTGTTGTTTTTTGCCTGCCCAGCTTCCATTTCCCATCTCTGATGATAGTACTCTTATTTTCCTTGAGGAACTTGGTATTGGCCAAACTGAATATACCCTTGGCTCCAAGAGTTACAAATAACCCAGGCCAATCAGAACAACTCATTACCTTGGCCACTGTGATTGGTTCAGAGAGGGCCCCATGATCCAGGACAGACCAACCAGAATCAGTGACAGTTCTGAAGTTTACAAGTGCCATCATCTATGCTGGCTGTGGAGATTTCAGGATAGGTGTCTGGAATTGCTTGGACACAACACAGAGAGAGTGTCTCCTAAGGATAACCGTTAGGAGAAAAAACAACCCAGAAGGTGGAGAAAGGTTCTGGATTATTCTGAGTTTCTAGAGCTAGCTGTACTGATCTACCCTGGATACCATAACTTTATGTGCAAATATATAAATTTCCTTGTTCACCTAAGCCAATTTGAGAGGATTTCTGTCATTTGTCTTTGAAAGGGTCTTCACCAATCCGGAGATCCTACACCTGCAATAGATGAAGATGAGTTGTAGTAAGACACTTTAATTCTATACAGTATAAATACATATAACTTTGTGAGCTGTGATGAAGATAGATTCTGGAGGTGAAGCCTAATTCCATAACTCACAGTGTATCTGAGGAAAAGTTACATGACCTTTCAAGTCAGCTTCCCTACCTCTAAGATGAAGAAAATGCTAGTACTTACCTGAGCAGGTTTCTGAAGGGTCAAGTTGGTATGTACAAAGTGCTTGCAACAGTGCCTGGAGTACTGTAAGTGTGCCCCTGATGCTGCTGTTGTTATTTTGAAGAAAAAAAAGGGAAACGCAGAAGGGAAAATGACCTGCTTTGCTCATACAGAGATTTATTAGCTACACTAAAATTCAAACAGGTGTTCTAACTTCTCCGCCCAGTGTTCTTTCTCAAGAGTTAAATAGATCATCTTCTTTATATCAGAAATTTGAACATCAAACTTTCAAAAAATTTCTGTACACATGTGAATATTTCTGTCAAAAGTGTTTGAAGAGCCAGGCACAATAACATACACCCGTAATCCCAGTGCCTGGGGGGCTGAGACAAGAGAATTGCAGGTTTGAGGCCAGCCTCAACAATCTAGTGAAACTCTGTTTCAAAGTAAAAAATATATATATATATAAAATAAAATGGTCCAGAGGTATAGCCCAGGGGTACAATACCTCTGGGCACAATCCTTAGTACCAAAAATAAAAAGAAAGGAAGGAAGGGAGGGAGGGTGGGTTTGAGGAAAGTCTGGAGTCCATAAAATAAGTTTATATCACTAGCACTGACCAATCCCTATTGTTAGGATTATAGGTTATTATAATTTGTGACTGAAAAAATATATTATTATAATAAATGTACTTTAATTCACTTACTTAAATGTGTGTGTGTGTTAGTTACTGGGGATTGAACTCAGAGGCATTCTACCTCCAAGTTACACCACCAGCTCTATTTATTTTTTATTTTGAAATAGGGTCTTGCTAAATTGTTGAAAGTCTCACAAAGTTGCTGAGGCTGGGCTTGAACCTGAGATCCTCTTGTTTTAGCCTCTGCAGTACTAGGATTACAGGTGTGCATCACCACAGCCAGCAACTTATTTAATTTTAATTTTAGTTAAAATACATTTTATTGCAACTTGTATTACAACAACTGAAAAATAAATACTTCTTACCTTTCACGGTGTTTTCACAGTGTTTTATTCTGTGAATAAAAATATACCTTCCTACTAAACCAGTTACTGATTGCAGAACTTTTGGGTCATCCACTTCTGGGTTAGCAGGTCCTATTAACCACACTGGTGCTGAGTGAAGGTGTTTGCCGAAGGAGGCAGCTGGTCTCTCCCAAATGTAAATCAGATTTCATCATGTCTGCTTCAGAAAGAACATGGCATATGGCAAATGAATATATAGCTGCCTGGTGAATATTTCCATCAAGAATTAGCCTAAATGCACAGTGAATAAAACATTCTCCATGTTATGTTCAAATTCATAACTATTGTTAAATATTGAGTCAAGTCATTCCCTTGAATTATAACAAAACCTCACTATTTGACTTGAAAAAATTACCTAGTACTTCATGCCATTCTGTTCAAGTCCAGGCTGCCTTTTAACTTCTATTATTAAAAAACATTTTCCAATAGCTACAGTGTCTCTTATTAGAATACAAACTACTCTTGGGTTAGAGGAGTTTTTCTGCGTAGTCTTTCAAAGTTTGGATAGAGATAGAGTGTGGAAAGAAATGATAATGAGGTGGGACTGTCTCTGGTAGAGGTGGGAGTCTGGGCTTTGGAATAGTAAGATCAGAATGCAAATAGTCTGCAAGGCACTGAGGAACATATTTACTCATTTCTTCACCTGTAAAGTGATAATAATATTATTGTATAATGATAATAAAAACCTCATAGGATTGTATCATCATTATATGATATTATTATGAATAATATTAAGAATCAAAATGAGAAAATGTATACAATGCTCTTGGCATAGCACCTACTACATAATTGGCACTTAAAATAATGAGACTTGCTTTATCATTGGTTCTGAAGTTTTGTCAAATTAATTTAGAAACCCTGGGAAGATTACCAAACTTTTCTGAGCCTCAGTGTTGCAATCTCTTAAAGGAGCAAACTGGACCAGCTACTGTATAAAGTGACTTTCAGGTTTAAAATACTATGATGGAGCCAGGCGTGGTGGTGCATGCTTGTAATCCCAGCATTTGGGAGGCTGAGACTGGAGGATCGGGTTCAAGGCCAGCCTCAGCTACCTAGTAAGGCACTCTGCAACTTAGTGAGACTCAGTTTCAAAATAAAGAATAAAAAATAGGGCTGGGGGTATAGCTCGGAGGTAGAATGCCCCAGTACCGCAAAAATATAAAATAAAATAAAATACTATGATGATGCCAGCCAGGCCTGGTGACACGCATCTGTAATCCCAGTACTTGGGAAAGTGAGGCAGGAGGTTTGAGGCCAGCCTCAGCAACTTAGTAAGGCCCTCAGCAGCTTAGTGAGACCCTGTTTCAAAATAAAAAATAAAATAGGTCTGGAAGTATAGCTCAGAGGCACAACGCCCGAGTTCAATCCCCAGTACCACACACACACAAATAATAATAATAATAAATAATGTATGTTATGGCAATGCCTATAAGTTTTGGAGCAAATAAAAAATGTGCCAAAGAGTCAAAAGCTGAGAGAATTTTTCAGATCTATTTTTCTACATTGAAATTAAGCTGTGTCCATGCCCCAGGCAGATTATCTCCTTGGGTAATGCAGCACAGCTCATCTGCTCATGACTTTTCATCTATCCATTGCTCAGATTTTTTTTTCTTTTTGGGGGAAGAGTTCAATGACTCATTGCAGAACCTTTCTTGCCATGATAATTTTTCATGATAATACTGCCATCTAGGTTTTATTAGTGAATGCTTATCATAATCAAAAAGTTCATAATGATCACAACAAAGTAATAAATTCAAGGATTATCTTAGTTAATGAGGATCACTATTATAAATTATTTCTTCTCAATTGTTTTTCTAGGAGCATTATTTGGTTGGGTATATTATCTAGTTGTCTCCACTGATCAAGATAGCCTGAAAAGCTCCTTAGTAGCCTTTAGCTATGGTTTTGCCAACACAGACTGTGAAGTAGTTATGTTTTTCTTTTCATAAAGTTTTTTTAATGTCTTGTCTCCAAAGGAAGATATTAATTTTAAAAGCATTACTTTCGAATTAGACTTCAGAAACCCTCCATGCATCACACATCAATAAATCTAAATTTATAATTTTTTTCTTTAAAAGATGCAACTTTTCTGTTTCTTATGTGAATAACTATGGCTCTATTGATTTATACACTCTTAGAAGAATTACCACTAAAGGAAAAGACAAGATATTTAAATTAATTTAAATAGCAGCATTACTTTCAAATTGGACTTCTGAAAGTCTCCATATATTATACATCACTAGATCTAAATTCATAATTTTTTTCTTTAAAAGATACAACTTTTCCATTTCCTGTGTGAATAACTGGCTCTATTGATTTACAAACTCTAGGAAGAATTACCACTATGGAAAAAGACAGGATACAGGAACCTTGGTTCTTAAGCAGATATAACATTTTAAACTGATGATAATGTTCTTCCTATATCACATTTGTGTTAAATGATATTATATTTCATTTTTGAAAAAGAAATTCTAGATTAATAATGAGGGTATATTCAAAACTCTGTTCATTTGAGGAAACAATGGATATGTCTATTTAAATATACCCTGAGAACTCAAAAAATATTTTGTTCTATAAAATAAATAAAGCAATGCAAATAAGATTTTCACTTAACTTGGGAAACACAATATTTTGATTGACTATTAGCATCAGTACTAGAAAATAAACTAGGAACTAGATAGTGCCAAGCATGGGTAAATATCCTTTCATACTGTTGTTAAGAAACTCCTAGTAACTGCTTCTTTATTTATGTGAATTTTTTGTTGTTGAAGACCTCTCGATACAAGTAATGAATTTCTACTTCAAATTAGTTTAATTATCTAAAGAATTTATTAGAAAATCCCAAGGCATTTGCTGGAATTCAATAGCCAGAACTACTAGTTACTGAGAAATTATAGGGAACCTAAAACCCAGTGTGTATGTATTTTTTCTCTTTCCCTTCTATTCCTTTCTCTTCTCCTTTCTTCTTTCTCTTCCTCTCTAGATTGGATTTCAGTATTTTTGCATGCATGAGGCAAAATGCAGGTATTCCATAGTTCCTCAGTTTATATGTCTGGATTCAGACAACTCAGAAAAATGTAAGCATCTTTCACTCGCAGTCCTGAATTCCTAAAAAAATAAACATGTTGGCCCTGCTAGAGTTGAGTCTACCCCTGGCCCATCAACAATAACCAGGGATAAAGTTATACAGTGCAGACTTGGTTACTAGGAATTTAATCCTCACAGGAGGGGAGTAGTATGCAGAAAAAGGAGAAGCTAGATTGTATAGTACCTCAAAAGGTGTCTATTCTTCCTTTTGGTGGACACACACACACACACACACACACACACACACACACACATCTTTCTTTCCACTTATTAAAATGTTTCCATCTCATGCATAATTTAAGCATTTTGCATTGAACCACACCCTTACTCTCCTTCTTTCCAGAGGGAGATATTCCAATCAGTTGTATCTAGCTACTAATTCCAAATTATCATCAATGGGCCCATCTTCTTAAAGTGAATGATTCCAAGATTAGTCCAGTTTTCCTCTAGACTAGGCTCCATCTAGTGCAGGCAGCCATCCTTTCTATTCTACAACTCAGCAACTAAATTTGCAAAGTGAAAAAGTTATCACCAAAACCATAAAGACTCATAAAAGAATCAAGAAGCAAAAATTGTCATTGCAACACTGCATACTGGTTACCAGATCAGAGAATAAATTGCATCCCTCCCTCAGGACAAGGATTGCAAGGCCAGTGACAGAATAAACATACTTGATGGCATTCGTTGGCATTGGGGTGGGTTCCTTGCTTAATTGAGTGCTTCATTCCAATATAATGCAAATGAAGTTAACCTCTTTGCTTGTTGCCCTGACTCAGCCAATCAGTTCCACATTCCCTCCATAGCTCTGTTCATTGTAACCTTTTCTAACCATGTGATTTCTCTTTTAGTCAATGTTCTTTTAGTTACAAGTAAAAACATTCACAGATCCAAAACCACATGCTTCAAGTTAGCTTAGAGAAAAAATATGTTGAGAGTAGTTTATTGGAAAGGTACAAGGATATATCAGTTAGCTTTTAGTTCATAACAGATTACCCACACATTATACCCTTTTTAAACTCAAATTGGAAGATTGGCTAGGTAATTTTTCTAGTCTGGTCTAGCTCATCAGGTCTCTGCTCATCAGGTCATGCATCTCACCAGTTTGGCAGACAGCCAGATAATCTTGTATATTCGTGTATTCTCACTCACACTCCTGGGGGTTGGGAAGCTACCCGATGGTGCAAAGGAAGCCAGTGATGAGGAGGGACTGGCTCTTGGGGCTCTTGACATCCAGGATGCTAGACTAGGCATCTTCACATGGTGGTCATAGGGCTCCTTAAAAAAAAGTGGGTCTTGAAGGAGAGCAAGAGGGAGGTACGGGGAAGGAAACAGACCAAATGAGGCTATGTGTATATATGAACATTATCACCATGGAGCTCACTATCATGTACAATTATGATACACCAAGAAAATATTTTTATTTTATTTTATATACCTTTATTGGTGCATTATAGTTTCACATCATAATGTAGTTCATGGTGATAGTGACATATATGCACACAGCACTTGGTAGGCTTTCCCCTGGCTCCCTCCCAACTCACCTCCCCTTCCCCATACAGGATATTGAGATTGACAATGGTATTCTCATATATGTACATAAAGTAGATGGAAGTGTTTTCCTCAGTGATTCCCCCTCCCCCTCGACCACCTCCCAGGCTCCACTGGAGTTTCTCTTCCATTATCTGAAGTCTCTCTGGTATCCCGAGTATTCCCTAGCTTCCGCATATGAGAGAAAACATATTACCCTTCACTTTCTGAGTCTGGCTAATCTCACTTAACATAATGTTCTTCAGGTCCATCCATCTTCCTGCAAATGATATTATTTCATTCTCCTTTATTGCTGAGTAGAATTCCATTGTATGTATATCCCATAATTTTGTAATCCATTCATCTGTTGATGAATGCCTAGGTTGTTTCTATGATTTGCCTATTATGAATTATGCTGCCATAAACATGGATATGCATATATTACTATAATATTCTGATTTAAGTTCCTTTTGAAAGATACCCAGGAGTGATATACCAGGGTCATATGGTGGATTCATTCCCAATTTTCTGAGGAATCACCACACTGATCTCCATAGCAGTTATATTAATTTTTAATCCCACCAACAGTGTAGAAGAGTTCAAATTTATCTACATATTCAACAGCATTTATTATTGTTTGACTTGACTTCTTGATGATTGCCATTCTGATTGGGATTAGATATAATCTCAGTGTAGTTTTTATTTTCATCTCCCTGATTGCTAATGATGTTAAACATTTTTCATGTATTTACTGGATATTTGTATCTCTTCTTTTGTGAAGTGTCTATTTAGTTCAATTTCCTATTTCTTCATTAGGTTATTTTTTTAGTGCTAAGTCTTTTAAGTTCTTTGTATATTCTAGATATTAGTCCACTATCAGAGGGATAGCTGGCAAAGATCTTCTCCCATTCTGTAGGCTCTCTCTTTATACTCTTGATAGTTTCCATTGATGAGCAGAAACGTTTTAGTTTAATGCCATCCCATTTATTAATTCTTGTTTTAAGTTTCTGCATTTTGGGGATCTTGTTGTGGAAGTTTCTACCTGTGCCTATATGTTGGAGTATTGGACCTATGCCCTCCTCTAGTAGCTTCACAGTCTCTGGTCTAACTTCCAGGTCTTTGATTCATCTCAAGTTTACTCCTGTGCAGGGTAAGAGGTAAAGATTTGGTTCCATTTTTCTACAACTGGATAACCAGTTTATTTTCCCAACATCATTTGTTGAAAAGACTGTCTTTTCTCCAATGTATGTGACTGGCACCTTTGTCGAAAACCAATTGTCCAGAAGCGTGTGGATTTCTTTCTGTATCTTCTATTCTGTTCCATTGGTCCATGTGTCTGATTTTGTACCAATATCATGCTGTTTTTATTACTATAGCTCTGTAGTATAATTTGACATCAGGAATTGTGATGCTTCCTGCATGGTTCTTATTGCTGAGAATTGTTTTGGCTATTCTGGGTCTTTTATTTCTCCGTATGAAATTTATGACTGATTTTTTCTAGGTCTGTGAAGACTGACATTTTTATTTTGAAAAGGATTGGATTGACTCTAGATCACTTTAAGTAGAATGGCAATTTTGACAATATTTATTCTGCCTCTCCAAGAACAAGGGAGATCTTTCCATCTTCTAAAATCTTCAATTTCTTTCTTTTTTTTTTTTTGTTTTTTTTTTTTTTTTTTTTTTTTTTTTTTTTTTTTTTTTTTTTTTTTTTTTTTTTTTTTTTTTTTTTTTTTTTTTTTTTTTTTTTTTTTTTTTTTTTTTTTTTTTTTTTTTTTTTTTTTTTTTTTTGCGGCACTAGGGATTGAACCCAGGGGCATTCTACCTCCGAGCTACATCCCCAGCCCTATTTTTTATTCTTTATTTTGAAACCAGGTCTCACTAAGTTGCGGAGTGCCTCACTAGGTAGCTGAG